>PTRB01000059.1:0-152780 GCA_025094155.1 Lichtheimia hyalospora FSU 10163
GTTTAAAACGTGGAACGAAACACATGTCGTATGCGTGCCAACGTTGACACAACCCACATGATCGAAAATACATATGGAAGTTTTGTCATAGCAAATACACCATTACTCTATTTTGCTCAAAAATGCGTGTCGTTTATTGGAAAGAGGATAAGGAACTTACACAATGGGTAGTAATCTAAGAAATACATAACCATACACGAGGAGTGTGGACGATGGGTACACGTGATTATTCATGGACACGACAGCAGCATTGATAAGCCTGATGTGTATTATAGATAGCTCTTTGTTGAACGTTTGTGACACATATTGGGTAACTAAAAATAAAGGGAGGGTGTCCCGAAGACATATACGCAGGAGAGGGGGTGTCCGTATCAAAACCCAGCGGATACCGTCCTATTGGTTTTACATAATAAATCCACAAGAGTACATATTGGCTATATTCATGTCTCAATAATAGCCATAAGGTCAAGACAATGTATTACAAATGTATTAGCGAGCAAGTAATTGAAAAGAAATGAATATATGTATCACAGATATCTACATGGTGGAATGCATCAATGGTTATAGAGACTTGTGAATGCTTAAAGGTGGAATGATATATATCCGGTGGAGCTCCAGAATGGATTTGATTCGACCAATCAAAATTCTGCATCCGATAATGACATTGGGTGAAAATATGCATGGTCGCCACACAACATACTCCTTTTTCACCTGGCTGTATACCATATGTGACACAACTTCAAACGGTAGACCTATACAGGTGCATGTGCTTTCACTTCCAAATTATACACTGCATGTAGAAAGGTTGAACTGGATAGATGAATGAAGATACACTTTTCAAGTGTAATGATATAGAGATATGATACAGCACATTCAAGCAGAAAACCCTTGGATCTATATCTATCTCCTATTTTATGCAGCTTTATACTTCAAACTTTGCCCATCTTCAGTATATAGAACAGAGAACATATATATATCATTTATCATCTCATTATCCTTTTTTCCATCATCATCATTTTACGATTCTCATGAAGTTGATGTGCCTTGGAGTGCTCTTGGTTATTGCTGCCTCCGTGCTTTTCATTGGATCTTCAGATGCATCTGTTATCAGCACTTGTAGAAAAACGATGCAGGAATATACTGTGAGCGGTGCGCGAACCAATCTCTGTAAATATATGATTCAAATGAGGATATATACATCGTAAGGTGAGTCGACATGGATGTTTGCAATAGAAGGGTATTGTCCATGAGCAAACTTATGTATATGAGAAATTGCTGCATACCTTTGTGAAAAGTGGTTTGACCAATGACGTAAATTCCTCTATAGACACAAAGACCTATCCTTTTGGACAATCCATTGGCCACTGTCTCTTCAAGTTGGGTCCTAAAGTTGATTTAGACTAGCTAGTTTCTTTCAATGATCGTTTCTTATTACCAGCGATGACCATGCCTTATATTTTGAACTCATTGAGTTAACTTGGACATTCCCTTTCTGAGTTCATAAGCATCCCTTCACTGTTTTTGGACATTGAAGAAATATGTCAGGTGAGTTCTTCATGCAGAGCCTATTACTGATTCGATCAAATTCTGCAGCAACAAACTACAAAGATTCACTTAAAAGATAAAATCAACCCGTGTACCCATGTGCTTCCTTGCTTGCTCTGCATCTGATTTGGTTTCATTCTTCTCTCCTCTAAAGTACATTCATGTTAATACCATAGCTTACAAGATAATCCATTCCATTCACAAACCTTAATATTTTGATTGGACTTGAATCGAAGGAAGCCGCTATGTCACTTCTAACCTCCCACATACAGATCAGATGTTAAAAGTAATCGCCAGGCTAGCGCACCTGCCATCTGATTAAGCGCACCTTATCAAATGCCCCATGTTGTTGTCGGTAATGCGGGCTTATTAAAATGTTATTACAAGAGTCGAATATCACAATGATGAAGACGGTGATAATGGGATAAGATAACAATGGAAAGCCAGAATAGATCACAATAAATACGCATATCGGCTTCCATTCACAGGAATAATATCCACCATAATACAAACCTAAACTTGAGCAAGCAATCAAAGAGTCTGTTGTAATAAAGGAAAGGGACGTGTGCGAGTAAAGTCGACGATGAAATCCTCTTTTATATGTGCACTGTGAGAGTGTGAATATCTGTGCTTATAACGGAAGATAAGGGGGATGCTGCATGATCTGATGAATTGGGTGGTTTAGTGCGATTTGATTGTTTATGCATAAATCAGCAACTGGCATAATTAAATTATAGTAGGTGATAATATCCACCATCAAATAATGACATCCAACTCCTCAATAGTATAACATATCTATTTCGTTTTATCCTTTCATTCCCCATGTTTGTTTATAAACATCATCTAGCTTTTATCTTTGTTCATAATGATATGTGGATATTGTCATGTTATCAGGGTATACAAGTTGTCTATTTATAGTATACTAAAGTAACTCGGAAGCGTAGATGTAATTCCTTTGGCGGTTCATTGTTCTTGATGCAATCATCTCGTCGGCTTTTACTTGAAATTGTCGTTCAGGTAGCAGCATGGTAAAGAGTTCCTCGTAAACATCTGACATGTTTCTTGCACTCGACAAGTCAAATCCTTTTGCTCTCTCTGATATTTCAACCGCGCATAAATCTCCAATAAAATCATTTTCCGATAACCATTCCAACTGTTGTTTGATAGCTGATAAGAAAAATCTCCACACAAGGTTGGGATGAGGCATACGAGGGATATCCAATTCCAAGAGACCCAGTACACCATATATATAATCTTCTGGCTGATGACAGATGCGAGGTGAACGAGAAAAACTTTGGCAGAGCTGAATAAAAGCAATTGTGCATTCTAACGTATTTCTTCCATAAGAAGCGAGATCACGATAGACTTTGACACGTTGATTGAGGAGTGTCCCTGACTTTTCCAAGATATCAACACCCAATCCATTGTCCCGAGTCTGATCTAAAATACATGTTACTCCTGGTGCTTCATTATGACCAAGCGTCCCCTTACCAAATGATGAGATGACATGAATGAGAAGCCAATCATAAGAAAATGCATGATGGATACCATCCGCTCCTCCTCGTTCAGAAATCATCGTTACTGCACATGGTAATAGCAGTTCTTGTAATGTCCACACACGGTCAAACCACCGGCATCCATCAAATAATTGTAATGCTGCTTGTGTAAAACGTTGTCGCATGAAATCCATATGTCTTGGTCTTCCATCAATACTTTGCATAAGTATGTTCCTACTATTGAGCGATGCTTGGATATCGCGTCTACCCTTGTCGATTTGGATATTTCCACTCGATTGCATCAAATAGTGCAGCTGTTCTGATGACGATGGGTCACAATCAAGCATTGCATAGCAACGCGTGCATAATCGATAGATGCTTCCCATAATAATAAGTGGAGTGTCGACACGTGCACATAATACATCGATCCACCAGTAACTGCCAGAATGTGCCTTGAGTAACGCCAATAATGTTTCTCGCTTCTCCACTCGCATTGGTATTGATTGTGCTGGTTCTCCATTCTCATTCTCCACAAAGTGACTTATATCCCACTGGTCAGCGTTTCCCCAAAGATGAGATAATGCATAGAATCCTTTCGCTTCAACATCACATCGATATTCTGAATCCATCGTGGGTCGTATAATATGCATCCTCATTGATCCATAATAGCTTTCTTCAGTAACATAAACAAGACGGAAGTCTGGATGGTCGTAGAGTTTTCTCTTGTCATCCTCCAATATAACTTGGTTGCGTCGACCACTGCTGCTGCTGCGCTCCCTGTCAAAAACCATTCCTTGCAATTTGGCACGAGTGCTGCAATCGATGGTCATCTCCTTGTTATAGATGCGGGTCAATTGAGAAACGTATGAAAAACGAATAAAAGACCTTTAGAGTTGAAAAAGAGAACCATGACACGAAACGAATCGTAATACAAACCCCAAACCCAAATAATCCCGCCATCACCGGAACCAACATCCGAAGCATATCGCTCTCAATATCACATGCCACGTTACCGCGACTTGCTCTAATAGATCTTCCTGCACTTTATACTGGCTTTTCACATTGCTGCTACTATTAGTACCTGCATCATATGTGAAACGAACCCACTATACCACCAATGATATTCACTTCAGACCATGTTAACAATGCATCCAGACACAGTAAATTAGTATCAGCTTTCTGGGTTAACCAAAATCATGTATTTCTTAATCAACATAAATTCAATACGGTGATTCAATTTGTTACTACGTGGTATAAATAACCTTGAGGAGTTTTGTCTAATTAATCCTTGGATCTAAAAATTCAATGGTGAGATGATATACCGGTAATATAGGAAGGAAGGAAATACTTACCCGCTACGGTTGTCATATACGCACTCTTCGTTTTGAATGCAAAGACATCCTCCATTGAGCATGCAGAAACCAGCGACAGAATCATCATAGTTCTTGCACCATTCATCACATTGGGAGTTACGAACGCATCTGAAAGCGGTAGCAACATTGAAGAGGAGAGCAAAGAGCAAAAAGCTGGCGAGGACAGTCTTGTTCAACATGTTGAATTGGAAAAGATGGATTGATGATTGTTTTATCAAGCCTTCTATTGATCACTTACTTTTATACTCATGGTTGGCAGCTGACAACACGCATACTTGGACAAGTAGCAAGCTCCGCGCACCCCTTTGGATGAAGGGGTATCGTACAAGCTCGGTTTATTTCTGGAGCATGAACCATACAACATCATTCTGAATACAATTCACGGGGCTTAGTCGATATGTTCTGCTTTACATGAAATACATTTGACGTTGAAGCAGCGCTGTATCGTACCCCAGTTGGCATTCATGTAATCGAAACACATGCAACTCTTCCCGATCTGGCGAATTTACCCTTAAACATGTACCACATACAGCATCAGCCCCCTCTGTGAATATGTCAAGGACAACAATTCAGTTGAGTTTGAATATTCAGTGACAAGCTAACCGTTAATAGGGGTTGCCGTGGCTGAAGCAATGGGTAAATGGTATTGTAACTTGCTGGATGTATTGTCGGCCCATTCACCGGTGACATATGCAGCATCATATGGTGTCATCTTTCGTAGTTCAGCTTTGATTATAGTAGAACACACAACCATATACAGCCCTGAGCATAATTCTCATCTCAATTAGGGTAGGTAGCGGAATAATGTTGTTGCTGCCACACATCAAACTAGCGCCCAGCAAGTCGTATCAACCTGAACCATGATCCTTTTCAACGAGCATCGATTCAGCTATTCATTGATGATATTAGTCAACATCCAATGCCTGATGATGATGGGTATGGGCGAAGGATTTCTGTGCATATCGTGATCCTATCCAGTATTACACTGCACATTCATCGATTGATATTACACTGTATACCGCTGATACTGCCGTACACACGAGCGCATAGTATACTTACGCAGGATATACTATACCAGTCTTGGATATACAATAAGCAACGGCAGTTGATCATTTATTAATAAACTACATATTTGAATCAAGTACACCTTATTGAATGCATAATCTTTTGGGCGCTATCACGATACTCTGTGTGCTTCATCTTGGACACATTACTGCATGGCTATATGCACTTTATTATCACGAGAAAGCTTTTAAGTTGATTTGGGACAATAGAATGTACATGGGATATTTGCAGCTGTTGTTGTAATCAACAAGTTGCCTATACCTATTTTCCTCAGTCAGTACTACCTCAATTCATTTAATGCTTGGTACACTACCTATTATTTGCAATATCCGATGTATTTCCCATACTCCTGCTCAGCCAAGTCATAATAGGCAGTTTCACATTTGTTCAATTGGTTGTTCGGATCCTGCGGGTCAACTTCGGTCACAACGGTTTCTTGCACAAAAGTTAGTGCTGTTACAAAATGTCTGTAGGCAATCTTTAAGTTAATCGGACTCTTGATTACGACAACCATCGTAACACATATTGATAATATGTCGTGCAGTTTCCCGCTTTTGTACGGGTGATTGGACATTGGCAGCAAGAGCAGCAAGGGACCATGATACAACAAAGCCAATAGCCATGAACGACTTGAATAGCATGATTGGATTGATTCAGTGATGAAAGAAGAGAGAAATGGTGATTACTAGAGCGTAAACGGATGAATAGAAAAACCTATCCCTTTTGTACAATCTTCCATGATGCAGGAGATCGAGTAGAAGATCAACGGCAGTACTTTTCGATACAGACGCCATTTCGCATTTTCAAGAGCATCGTACATATGGCTGAACTATATGCATGATCTCAGTTACGACATACAATACCTCCTCAATTTCATGCATTCCCAAAAAACTTTATAAATGGTACATATCATTAGCGTTCTAGCGTTATGTCATTCATTGAAGAAGCTGTTAAAATGGATAATACATGAATATATGTGCACATTCTTAATATACTAAGGATTGTTGCTCAGTTTTTACATATCATTCCTAAAGGATAAAGTATAAGAATATCTTATTCAAGGGATTAATCAACCAAGGTTCGTTCCAACACTGTTCTACTAGCAACGTGTTTTTGAGACAGCACAGCTTCTTTTTTCTTTTCGCGGTTGTCAAAGGTGCTAGAACTCGGGGAATTGATACATGTGCATTATACTTCATAAGCCCAGTACACATACATAACTCTTTTAACAACTTTGAATTGTAATAGCATTGTTTCTATGACATATTGCCATTAAACCAATAACATCGAATTTTATTTCCCCCGAAGAGGAATTCATGTTCCTTGATGAAGAATGAACGGATCAGCAGTTATAAATCAAAAATGAATCGAGGAATGGCCCTTATAAATAACATTACCAAACAACATGCATCCTCTTTCTCATATAGAGAGAGGTAGTCTGCTATACAAATGGACTTGGAGCCAATGCCATTTTGCAGTTTCAGGACCGAGCTTCAAAGCAACAGCTGTAGTTGCAAGTCAATATATGTACCCTTATCGATCTTCTTAATCCTTCTTGAAAGCCATTATTTGACGGCTGCAGATTTAAGCAGTGCATTCAGGATGACTCGCAGCATAATACCACTAGGAATAATCATGTAATACAATGAAAGCGGAGGAAAAGGATTATATTCCAACAAAGCCAACACTATGATCTCATCTAGTACTATGTCAAAGTGGTCACTCGAGCCTGTTTGCTTCATGGCTTAGTCGTACATATTGATCATGCACCTTGTATCCATCTTGATATTACTGTTTATGCACTTGGGTTTGGCTGAGATGGATTCATCATACAATTGTTGTAGCATTGGCGTATCGGATAGTTATTCTTTTCGAAGCATTTAGATTCACAGTCGTTCATAGTAGGTTGGGCGGTATCGGGAGATGCTGGAGGTGTTGATGGGTCCAAATTACTATTGCATTCGTTTTTTAGGTAGGCCTTGAAAGAAGCCATCCCTTGGCTATCACAACCATCGAAACAATTGTCTGAAGGATCGGTTCGCAGTTGTTGTCTTGTACGCAGCTAGGCATTATCTGCAAGCACAACGAGCGACCAAGCAGCCAAAATAACGACGGATGACTTGAACAACATAGGAAACACGGGGAAAGTAGATGAAGAAGAAATAGAACGGTGTGCAAGAGAGATAAATCAGTAGAATTAGCCATCTTCTTATAGGAGCAATGGCGTGTACGTTCTCATGCATGAGATGGGTGTATATGATGCGCCACACTATCCTCTATACAATCAGGGACATGCTTTGCTTTTTCGGCACAACCGAACAGCAAATCTTGTACTATCGAGCTTTGTTCTCAACACACTTTTCATACCACAAGTAAGAATTTTTATTATAGAGCATGGGTATACATTGATGATAACTATGCATTCTTTTGTGTCTTGCAATCTTCTTTACATCCATCGAGTGTAGTCTTGATATTCTGGTCGCATTCATCATAGCATGATCCTTTCTTTTGATCACAAAGTTGCTTGCATCCTTTTGTAAGACTGTCGACAATCTTTGCACATCCTGATAAGCAATCGCCCAAGGATGTGCTGTTTGCGTTTGGATTCTTCAAGTTCTTTCCAATGGAACCAAGATCAGGTTGCTGCTGTTGCTGGTTCTCAGGTTGCTGTTGTTGGTCCTCAGGTTGCTGTTGTTGGTTTTCAGATGCTTCTTGGTCTGTTGTACTAATTGGCGATGATGGCGATTGCTTGGTATTCTCCATAGTTGCACCAGTATCAGCTGCATTACTAGGGGGTGATGGCGGTTGTTTGGTATTTTCCCTAGTTGCACCAGCATCAGCAGCTACTGGATGGTTGTCGTGGAAAGGTCTTTTATTGTCAATAGCCTTCATGTCTGATGACATTCCGCTAGCTTCAAGAGCCTGGTTGACCATTGCATCAAAATCGGCAACTGTAGGCCTACTGAGCAAAAGCAATGCCAAAATAGTAGCAAAAGCGAGCTTGACTAGTATATTTGTATGCATTATATGGAGAGAATGTATAATGTACGTAACGGAAAGACAAGATGGTAGTAATTGAATCCACCCTATTGCTTCTTATACTGTGCTTCCACCACTGTAACAGGCTCACGATATCTCCGTATGAGAAACTAACGATGCAGTAGGCGTATCGCTCATGCATTGCATCACCATTACTGTCACTTTTTTCATTCTCAAATGAATCATTGTATTGTTGGCTTCTTTCCATGCTACCAACAATGATCAACGGGGTATCAATAGGATATGGATTGGTTGTTATGTTGGAATTCTAGAATGAATTCGTCTTTGGAACAATTTGAGTGTTTACTGCTTGATCTACTGCATCGTGTACATCAACACCTCCCACTCAACATTTCCTGCAGCTGTTTTACGCCAGTACCCACCCCACCCCGTGAATCATGGGGTTCAAAGTTGTTTGCCACGGTGCTTTATAGTGATTCATGCCTAATGAACGATCCCACTCTTATATAATGATTCACGTCGCAAGAAAGGAGTTCATCTAGTTCATTCTTATCATAATAAAATTTTAGTTGATGTCTTGAATACCAGTATATGTTTTTCTCCTTATCCCTATACTGTATATCTGGATCAAACATCTAAACGTTGATATGCATACTGGTACAAGAACATGCAGGGGAACAATCCTTACCACCATCCCTTCATGCAGCATAAGACAACTCGTCAGAAGCGTGGATCGTGTTACCTATTGAGTGAACATTGATTGTATAATTCAATTCACTCATTGTTTGATCAAGTTATTGTATATAATATGAATAAGAGTATCACAATGGGCGTTTATTATCAGGAAGACTATACTAATAATCAAAGCTAGTACTAGTACATGTATTCAATGACACGGTGATCATGGGTGAAGCATTAGTTACGATACTGTATTTTTTCACAAGTATCCTTAAAGATATGCATTACTGACGATAACTTCCCAACAAAAAAAAACCAAACGATGTATATCAGAAAAAACCAATGCTTTATTGGTGTGGGTGGTATCGTAGTACAATGAATCCAAGGGCATCTGTGGGGGAATTCAACAATGCAGCTTTTCTTTGTTGTAACAATATGGAGTTTTCACCCAAGACGATTCTTATTACGGGAGCCACCAGTGGATTAGGGCAATGTGCTGCTTCCAAGTTTCTGCAACAAGGTCATACAGTCATCATTACAGGTCGCAATGAAAGCAAGTTACAACAAGCAATGCCAAGGATTCGTCAACATGCACCGGCGTCAAGCAAGCTTTTCACCGCGGTTATGGATCAGACCAATGTCGATTCGATCAAGCAAGCCGTGACGACGTTGAAGCGTATGAATATTGGCAAACTTGATATCGTGATTCATAATGCGGGTGGGTTACAACCTGAGCATGAGATGATCCAACAGCACGTGGAGAAAACCATCTTTGTCAATGCAGTGGCACCATGGTACCTGACATTACAGTTGATCCCTTTTATGCAAGAACAAGAAAGCCGTATCCTATTTGTCACTTCATCCATTCATGATCCAGATGTGCGTGGTGGAAAAAATGAATCAGTGGATGCCATGTTGAGGAATCCGGATTTAGACAACTTGGATGGTCACGTAGGATGGGAGACCATGTCGTTTTATCGATTATCGAAACTCGTACAATTATGGCTCATGTATCTATTGGCAGAAAAATATCCATCGTTCTCTATCAATGCTTTTTGCCCTGGATTTGTACCGACCACCCCGCTCCATCGCCATTCCAGTTGGTATATTCGTCTCTTGATGCATCACGTGCTTAGTTGGATGCCATTTGCTACATCTGAAGATGATGCTGCTGAAAGCTATGTATATTATGCAACCCATGAACTATTCCACCAAGTGACGGGAAAATATTTCAAGAAGAAACAAGTGACTGAAAGCTCCAAGGCGTCCAAGGATATGACTAAAGCACGTCAAGTCTGGAATATGGCATGTGACATTTGCGAATTACCCAATCATCGACTCGAGTAGAATCATCATGTACATATATACCATTGTAATATTATATTCGATTATTATCATGAATGTGAAATGCCAAGTGATCCAGTGATAAAAGTCCTTTGGGAATATAATGATTTATCTAGTGGGCTTACAATACTACTATAGTAATAATATTACAAGAGTAAGAACGAGAAGCAGATGCAAAAAAAAAGAATATACAAATGAAGGGAGAATGCATGAAGGAGAAGTGGATGAGAATGATAATATCTAATCGCCGTGCATGGTTTCTTCAATGACGTTATTGAGCCACCAAAAGCGGTCGACTGTAGGAAGAATGCTGAGAATGGTGGGTAACTCAATAGTAAGTGAAAATGAGTTGCTAAAAGGTCGTTTCCGATTGGTATCTGAAGAAGCGACATCTTGCAAACTGGCCAAAGAAAGACCACCCCCTGGTGGTGATTGGACTTTGGGTTTACGTGCTCTAGGGGGTGGTGGTAATGAGACAAATTGAGCAGCTGATTTATCCTCATCATCATTGTTTTCATTCTTGTTGGGTACGGGTGTTGATGTGGAAGTGGCAGGGATGGTGGTAGATGAAGATGGCTGTGCTTGATGGGAATTGGAATGCCTTGGTGAACAAGGTGTAGATGAAGATGCTGTTGGTGCTTGTTGGTTCGTGATTGGCATGGTGGATGCAGATGGCCATGTGGGCGGTGATTGTGATTGGTTTGATGGCAAATGGTGATGTGAATATGAAGCAGTTGATTGATATACACGTTGTTGAGCTACATAGGCTGATTCAGGAACATTGCGTAATGCAAGTGAACGATACGTATATGCTGCTTGATCCGTGATATAATAAGCGAGACTTCGATACAGTGGAATAGGCAAACATTTGATTGTTTCACTTGATGTTTGATTGATGGCTGAAATGGTTCCAGGACTTGTCACCCATGCACGAAACAAAATCATCTGACATGGACCAAGTGTCAATGCAAAAGGTGGAATATCGATCACTTCACCTTGAAGTTTGGCTACGGATGATAAAGGTTTGCCATACATGGAACATGCCATAAGCTTACGACCTGCATCTTCCAATGCTTGAGTAAAGCGTGCCAATGCGGTAATACCATAGCCAGGATGATCGATGGGTGATACTGGAGAAGTAGCTGCTGCCATAGCAATCGGTGAACTAGTGCCAGCTTTATCAGGGGATCGGCTTCCGACCATTGTTGTCGAATCACTATTACTACCACCACTTGCTGCTGATCGTGTTGCATCAAATAATGTACTATTGTTGGTGGTGGTGCTTTCGCGTGGAAGTACAATCGAGTTGCCACTGCCGATATTTTGCAACGTTTGCCCATGTAAACTCAAGACACAATTACGTTCCTCACGTGATAGCTGTGTAGGGATTTCACCATCTGCATACTGGAATCGTACCATGGGGAAAGTATATCGACGTGCCTTATCCACCAAGATGTGCACATTCATTGGATCATTTTGCTTATCTTCTTGTACCATGACGGATAATCCAACATATACCGATCCTCGTGTTGCACCTTCTGCAATAGTTTCGTGTTCAGTCGAATGAATCGATCCAGTGGATGGACTACTCAAGGCAGCTGCTGAACTGATATCAACACCACTACCACCAGCAGCCGAGGATGAATTGGGTGTGCCTAATGCAGCAGCAGCTGTTGAAAGTGGAATCGATGCTGGTAGTTGCATTTGTAATAATGTTGGGACGGCATGTGCCAAGAGACGCATATCTTCAAAGTGTGTATTCATGTGATCGGATGGAATATGTAAATGAGCACCCATGGTCTTTGAGATAAATACAGGATCTGCAAATCGATAACCAAGTGCCATTAATCGTGCTTGTTCCTTTTTACTAACACGTCGCACCATAAACAAGTGACGATCTTCAGCCACACTCTCAGCAGAATCTGCTGATGACTGTAAAGTGGATCCTGATACTGGACGCTGCTTGTGTTCGCTAGCATTGGAAATGGCTTCATTATGTTGTTGTTGTTGCTGTTGTGTTGCATATCCAATTTCTGAAGCATAATGATGTACACCTTGTTCAAGCATGGTAGCACTGTTGAATGTATCCATGCTTGCTTTGGTTGTCAGATGATGATGATTGTTTGTGATATCATACATGCTGTTACGATTGCTTGGTGGACAATAAGAAGCTCTTATATCAGCTGTTGTACATGTACTGTTGCGTTTGCTGCTTTTGCCACCACCACTGCCACCGAAAATTCCCCAGTGATCGATAGGTGAACGCAAAGCCGATGATAAAAATTGGTGATGGGATGGCAGTTTAGTAGCAATTGTATTGGTGGATACAACATTATCAAAGAGAATGCCAAGATCGGCAAGGGATGACAAACGTAACTGAGAAACGAGTTCCCGGGCTGCATCAAAAAATAACATTTCGGCTGCATCATAAGGATCCCGAGTACGTGTAGAAGATTGTTCCGATCCTCGGTCATAGCTGTTGGAAGCATTAGGTTGCAAATGTTGATTGGGAATACGTTTCGCCCATCGATGAGTAGCTTCAAAAAATCGAAGATACAATGGATGACTGGTATTGAATCCACCATGTTTCTTTGTTGCATCGGTCTATGCACAGAAAAGGGATAATACAATGAGTCAGTTGTGCTTTGAGGAAACGTGGTACCAATAACACCAACGTAAATTGGGTGCGCCGCTCATTTCAATGACAGCAGTAGCAGTAAACAAACATGCTTGACATGTGATATGATCGCGGGTACCAAAGGATTGGGAAAAAAAATGATAATGTTACCTCAAAGTCAATGTCAGCTAGAACTTCCTTTGTTGGGACAAGACCATCCACGTTGACGAGAATTTTACCCGAGCGATCAAAGAACACCGCACCAAGCATAAGGCGTTCCGACTTGCCGGATTGAACGATCGTTGGCAAATGCGAGACACCTGCTCTAATGGCAATAAATAAAAGTAATCCACATGCCAAGACAACAATGGCAGCAATAATGCCAATCAATGCTGCTTGAGAAAGTGCTGGTTCAGGTACACTTCCATCCTCAGAAGGTACACGATACTCTGTGCCTGCCATGGCTG
The DNA here is from genome assembly GCA_025094155.1 of Lichtheimia hyalospora FSU 10163. Lineage (NCBI taxonomy): Eukaryota > Fungi > Mucoromycota > Mucoromycetes > Mucorales > Lichtheimiaceae > Lichtheimia > Lichtheimia hyalospora. The sequence goes on from PTRB01000059.1 coordinate 13,586, forward strand.
TGTAGTGCATGCCTATAGTTAAGATTTGGATTAGTACTTTTCATCCAGGTATCATACGATTCTTGTGCTTTGTGTTTGCATGTGTTTTGCGTGTATGTGTATGCGGGGAAAGAAAAAAAAGGATGACTGTACCACACACTGCGAGTCCCATTAGCATAGATGAGCCTAAGCGTTTGTACCACCGATTCGACCAATGTTCGCGAAGCTTAAAGAAAATGTAAAGTGCAATCACCACAGCAGCACATGCAATCACCACAGCACCTGCAACATAACCGACTTTGTAAGTCAAGTGGAAAAAGTCAATGGCAAATTGACCTATAACACACATATACCGTTAGTATGATGGATAACCATTCTCCATGTTTACATTGACTTGCCAATATAGTGCATGCATGCAATGCCAACCTAGAGTGATAGGGAAAAGAAACATGAGGATATTTGTCATAAATGAATGCATGGAAGTGAAAGAAGAACACGACCTACCCCAGCAATGATACCGCTCGGAATGATTCTCATCACCTGTGCCTCTTCGGTGACACCAACAAATGCAAATGCCACAAACATGCATGCAATGGCGACGACCAAACTGGCAAATGTATACCCGGCCGAGTAACTGAGATGATACACGTTATCATGATACATCAAAGTTAAGCTGTTGTTGCCGATAAAATGCATTGACCAAATGCCAACACCTCCCATGGCTAATGCTGCAGCAATAAGAAAGAGCCTGAGATATGTGCGTGTTATTATTGTGTTTATCGTGGGTTGAGATCGATCATGTTGACTCACCAATTGCGTATGCCGTTAATATGAGTACGTCGACCGAGTAATTCAAGACAAGTTTGTGCACCCACAGTAGCAATGACATAGCTGACAAAGATGATGCCACCGTTGAAGCTCTGTGTTGCCAACAAATCGTCATCCATCACGCCAGAAAAAAGAAAGCAATAGGGAAGGGGAAGGGGGACAAGAGGATGAGAATGGCAAGTGAAAGAGCAAAAAGAAAAATAGAGAAAGAGAAAGAGATAAAACAAAGAGCCGTTGAGTCGGGGCAAGCTGAGAGAAAGGTGTGCGTGTATGTGCTTATTGTTTTGAGCTTCGCGCGCCAATACATCTGTGGTCAATGGGGGTTTCCTTTTGAAAGTAGTTGCCGTCCATGGAAGGGTGAGACAGATTTTTCAATTGAAACCTTTTGTACCACGCCATGCAATGCTTATCATTGGTCAATTGATCCAATTCTTTTTGTATTTTACTGATTCTCCTAAGCCAAAGATATCTTTATTGGTCAATTAGATACCGACAAGCTGGTACCTTCAAGTATGTGCTATCCACCAACTTTGAATGGTCAAGAGGTGAATAAAAAAACCTTTTTTGATATGTGGAGTACCGCAGCTCCGCAACAACTGACAGATAACAATCGCGCGAGCAGCTTGTTTTGCCTTGCATGCATGCAGACTAAGCCTTTTGTGGCATTTTTCCGATCTGGTGCACCCCAATGGGCAAAGATCAGCATTCGTACACACGCAATACAAGGTGTGTCAGCAACAGCAAAAACCTTTTTGTCAAAGCACACACGCACACACACACATGTCTGAAAGTAGTGCAAATGGTTTCTATTGGATACCCATCATTCATCACCATTATCCCCACGCTTATCCATGTTGATCATTTCTTCCAGACTGGGGGCTTTCCGATGACACTCTTTCAAATCCTTTATTACCAAGATCTCGGTGATCCAACACACACTAATCCCCTCTAGGATATAATGATTTATTCTCGCCACACACACATGTTTATCATGTTTGCATTTTATAAATGTCAATTAATGCCTTACACAAAGACACAAGCGTATACGGATAATGCAGAGTATCACAATGACGTGGATGGTGCTGCAAGTAATAATACACAATCAAAGAAGTATTTATGGATGATCATGATTTTCAAGATTCGAGACAAAGCAGGTGGTGAGCCAATAGGAATGATTCAAAAGCCACTTGAGCGCGGTGTGGTGTGGTGTAGGTAACACACACGCTCACAGGCACACCACTATCCACAGCGCGTTTTTCCCTGTTTTCTTTTTTAGGCGACAATGACACAATTGAATGACTATGGTATGGATAGCTTGTGCTTTATATATTTCCTCATTGCTCATTACTACTATCCTCTCTATTTAAGAACTTGAACGTCAACGTAATATCGAACGCAATCGAGAGTTGCTTGCTCAGCTTGAATTGCCTGCAGCTGTCAGTGCACTTGGATCAGTAACAACAACAACGTAAGTCATGGTGGGTGACGATCACGTCCAAAGTGTAACACTTGTATTAGACCAGCAACCAAGGCACGTCCAAAGAAGAAGCGAGACACAAAAGCACGTGTGGGTAAGTGAATAACTACCAAGAAAAGGAGATAGACAATATCTGATAACAAGGATGATGATACAGTTAAACCTGATCGACCCACAAGAGCATCTTCACGCCTTCGTGGTCTAGAGCCACCTCCATTTGAGATTACAGAAGAAGATACTATATCGGGTACTACAACAACAGAAGGCACTGCCGTAGTAGATCCTGAATTATGGGATGGAAGATTACTTTCAGGCGACGAATACTTTGATGAGCAAGTACGAAACAAGGCAATTCGTGTGGATGGCCATTATGCTGGTAATGAATTCACGGAACGTCAATCGGAATTTCTTCCGTGCTGATACTTGTGTTGGATTAGGATGGATCAATCCAGAACTTGTGGAAAAGTATCATTTCGAAGCATCCGCGGCAGAAGCATGGGAAAAGAATGGTGGTGGCACATTTAGTTTCAAGGATCCTACTGGCAGTGGCAAAAAGAAAGGCAGTGGTCGATTCAATGCCAAGGTAATATATACGTCATGGTCGGATATCCAGGGCGGATGACTAATAGTGCATATCACACTCAAAGGCAGCAGCGCAAGCCATGTTCAAAAAGAACCCCAACATGTATTTTTATCGACACAACGAACCTGGTGTGGTAAGTCATGATGAGGAGAATGAAAGAAAAAATAGCCAATTATGATCATGTAGGAACAATGGACGGGTGATTGGACTCAAGAGGAAAAGGAGCTCTTTTTAGAGGTGGCCCAAAAACATGGATGTGGTGACAAGGTAAGGGATGGGTATATTGGACAAGATGCAATCATTTATTAACCACTTTGTGTCACAGTGGGGTCTTTTCGCTAGTTATATTCCGCATCGGTAAATCATTTCGTTTCCCCAAAAACACTCAGCTTTGCCACGTGCGTTAACATGTATCAATGTAGGGTGGGATACCAATGCAGTAACTTTTATCGAAGTGAAATTCTTCCTTCTGGTTTGATATTTGATGACAATTACAAGGCAAGTGGCACACACACACATATGGGATGGGTGATCATAGTGATGTAAAATTAACATGACGTTGTTTCTAGTACACCCCCTCTGGTCGTCCCATCTATGTCGGTAATCATCGTGCCCGAGGTTAATTCCCTTTTTACATTTTATTTCCTTGCATTTCATAAGACAATCCATTTATACCGCGCTTGCATAAACATACGATCATTTTCTGTACACGTGTGGACTTTATTTGCTATAAGGTGGTGGTGGCGGTGAATCATTTTTGGTATGAGAGGATGATTTGATATTATTGAGTACAATGACATGTGGATGACCGGCAGAACGAGGATCCATCATGGGAGGAGGTGGAGGAGGTGGAGGTGGTACACCGCGCATTGGACCCATTGGACCACCCATAGGAGGTCCCATAGGTGGAGGAACATGGCGAGGATCAATTGATACGCCCATAATATGAGATAAATAAACGGCTCGTTTAATACGAAAGGATCGAAAGCACATTGCCCAATATCCCTACATTGTATCATCCGTTAGCATGTTCATCTTATATAAACAAAAGAACTACTTGCATAAAAACCAACAATCATCATCAACGCAAGCACACCAAACTTGAGCTCATCTTGCCAAGATCGATCACAATTGTAAAAATCTTGTTGCTGTGCCATGGTATTTAGATCGCCGGTATGTGTTGCGTCAATAAATCGTCCTGATGCAGAATCGATACACCAGTTGATGTAGTCGCCTCGCATGGTGATGAATAAAATAGTGTTGATAATGGCGTCAATAATAACAATCGCCGTCCCCACTACCACGCCATGGGACACAGTTAGTATGTAATTGTAGACATCCTAGACATGAAAGGGATCAGTGTTGTTGTTGTTATTGTGGATGTCATCGTATCACACACGCACATACCAAATAAAGTGCCAGTAAACCAAACAAAGACACAATGGCAAGAATCATGTTGGCTATGCCGAATATAATAAATGGCGCGTTGGATGACATGTATGAGAAGAAGGCTATTGTTGGGGGAAATATAAGTGAACTCTCGTAGAGATGTTTCATGTTGGATGATGATATTCACATACGACTGGCTGGTTGAAAGGAGACCGATGTAAGGTACAATGAGAATGCCTACAATGAACTTTTCTAAATGAGAAATGTAGGCAAGGGATGATGCATTAAGACTTACAGCCCAAAACACACATGCTAAAGCACAGCCCACTCGCAAATGGATACATCCACAACATTTTCGTAGTGCTTGACTTCGAGTGTGAACGATTTTTGTCCTTCGGAAAGGTCGTAATAAGAAATCCATGGGTTGATGTGTGTATATTAGAGAAAGAAGTGTTGTGCGTTTATTTGAAAAGGAATGAATTGGAATAGGATCATTTCTTAACAAAGGCGATGTTTTGTGTTTATCCACAAAGGGAAATTGCATGGTAGTACAAGGATGGATCCAAGGGGCTTGAAAGTTGTCAGGGCTCATCATGCTTCAGTCGTCCATCCGTACAAGATTCTCAATATATGTGCCATTCTTTTTAGGATGCAAGTGTGATCATGATCGATGCTGCTGTTCTTCAAGGATGACATCTTGCCATATTGGTGATGGTGGTGGATCCACTGCCGAACGACGCGATAAGAGCACATGCCTTCATAAACTCGTTTTATTGCTTGTAGTCTAGTAGCAGCATAAGAAAAGGCATGCTAGGTGACGAGAGTAAGCCTATATATTACACTCACGTCTAGATCATGCGAAACCGTTGTCCTACTGTTGACAGGCACCATCTGCTTCTGCTTGCTCATTCAAGGTACGTAGCAACCGCTGGTCGCTATCCTTCGTTGGCAACAATCTTCTCGATACATGCATATGAACTGATGTTGATCATCCATCGTGGCAGTATACCTGTGATTGATCTCTTGTATCCTGTATTCACTAAGGCGTTGTCACGTGACAAATGCAATCCAAACAGGAGATGAAGCTGCCAGTAGATTGAATATCCCAGTGCCTTTAAGAGATATACTTGTTATTGCTGCATTATTGTGTAAAGAAGATGACATACCAAAGTGATAGTCCAAGCATCTCATATATTGCTCTCTGCTGCTGTGATGCGTTGTTGTTTGGAATTTGCAATGTTGCCATTGATAGCATCTAGGTCGTCATTTGGGAACTGTCTGTTATAGAGAGAATGCATGAGAGCAAATATGGAGTTGTTAGCATCGGTGCAAATACACGAGTGGAAGAGTGGGTTGGATTGAAAATAGGATGTCGTGGAAGTCATGGTCATATTTCACGACGTTATCATATACAGCCATCTTCCTGGCAAATAACTTTAAATGCATGGATGATAATTTATAATATATTTAAATGATGATGGCATTATAAGCTAAATTACAGATAGTACATCTTCTTTGATGAGTTGTTTCAGCGTTCATTCAAGCACTTTATATAATCATCTTCTGTTCACATGCTTTTTCACTAAGAAGCTTGGATCGTCAATGGGATAGGAGGTATCGCCCACCAAGAGGGTAATATCCAACATCTGTGGCAGATCAGATTGTTCAAGAAATGCTTCGAAAAGGCTGTTTTGTCGTTGGGGGGTGTTATTGGCAACTATGCTCCAATCAGCCGAAAAGTAGCCGATATTCTCGCTTATAATTGCAAAGGTGTAAGACTCTTAACTGTGCGATGGTGATCTCGACGTTGTTGTCTTCTATACCCTGATCTTGGTGTGAGCAGTTTGTGCGCTTGATTCTGGGCACGATGTCGCTACGTTTCCAAAAGACCAGTTCATATAAAGAATTCTATGATCACATTGCGATTTACTTTGTGAAGCTGCAACAAGAAGAAGCACCTGATCCCAGGTGAGGATTGGAGAGCATAATCCAAGATGATCAATTACTGGCGACCCTGGATCCTCATGTAGATTCTTCAAGCCATAGGATTTCCCACTAAGCTATTGACAAGATATACTATATCATTGTTGGCATTGCAGTTGCCACTGGTCATCTCAGTCAATGGTAGTTTCTTGGACGGTATTCGTTCTTGAAAGTTATGCAATCACTCGATGCACGCATAAGGCAATAGAACGGTTCTTCGATGTGTCTTTGATAAGTGAAGATGCTGATATTTCCACAAGACCCGCAGCATCGTATCCGCCAGTCCGATCTCGATCGTTACTTCTTTAGTACCAAGTCTTGTGGAAAACATATAATCCATCCACGTTATTCATGCAGAGGAGAGGACCATTGTTCGTTTGTAAGAGCTAAGCTCAATGATAAATGCAATTAGACCAAATAATATCTCATCGAGAAATATACTTACAAAGGGGCCGTTGGTATTACTACCGCCACCTGACTGGCGATAGCAAGCGTTCTTTGTTATACGGTCATGCTGGTAATCGATCCATTATTTCTTATTGGTGCGAATTGTCGACCAGGTGCATGTACTCTTGACTGATGTCCAGGTTGAAATAATCTTTGTTGAGCTGCTCGTTAACTAGAGCACTGACTCTTTCGCATCTCATATGGTATATCGCATCAGGTATATCTGGTTGTTTGTCGATCCCACAACCATTGTATGTAGGGGATATCTCCAGTAAAGCCGAAGGATGATCAATCAAGAAAATGGACACTTTTTGATACAGGCATCCCAGTAGCTCGCAAAGTAAGGGTCATGTTGCGATTGGTTTAAGATTCCATGCAGCATTCTAATGTTCTCTCTTTTGAATTGTGCAGCGTTCCTTTTGCTCTTGTCATTGGATTGTAGTCGGGTCCCTTTGTTGAATGGAAGAGTGTCAGCAGTACTTGAATGGTAGCGATAGGTGAAAATAACTGTGGAGCGGTCCAAGTTGTTGTCAACACGAGGGTACTTCGTGAATCTGGTGGCATAGTTCTACTGCCATCTGAGACTGAAATACGCATGGTGCACAAGTGTGGATGCATCACAGGAGTTACCTAACATGAAAAGAAACATAATGTATTTAGTCAAATATCTAAAGATAATACAATCACCATATTACAAGAGCCAAATATCACAATGATGATAATGACAATGAGAGTACAGGATAACAATGAAACACTATGAATGTCTCCAAAGATCAATTCAAATCCACAGGCTTGCAAAGTGCGAGATACTCACGTAAACTTGAGCTCTTGACACAAGAAAGCAAAATGATATGGGATGATAAAAGTGGGCGACAACATCCTTATCTATATATGCACTCCGGGCGTGTGAATTTCTGTGATTAACAAGCAAAGAGCAAAGAATGATAAACAAACTGGGGAGGATGCATGCATGGATTGATAGAGTGGGTATATGAAATGATAAAGTGATACAGTGCCCAACATCATAATTCATCCTTGTCCTTCATCAAAGAGCCATACTGTGCTAATGCCCACGCATGATTTGGTATTCAACGTAGCTGACAAGTGGCAACAACCCTGAGCTTCATGCAAGGATTAGGTTTAAGTAAGGTGATACAATGTTGCCATGTAATCAGATTTTGCAAGCAAGTTTTTGCAACAAGAGCTCAGGTTTTGGAATAGCGTATAAGAAGAATCTTTATTCACATTGATCTTAAAATAGTGTTTGTGGATAATGCTTACAGAATAGGGATGTTCCTGAATAAACGAAGACAATGCATGAAGGAGGAAAGCATTCACAATCACAGAGTTGCCAATCATCCTTTTCCCCCTAAATTTTATCAATGAATTTGAAAGCTTCTAATAGGCACATGATTGTATAAGATAATAAGTTAATGAAACAATGTGAGAATGGTGATTTCTTTATTGTGTGAGCTTTCAGAAAGACGGTCATTGTTCCTTGTCCAGGTCACTTGCCTGCAAGAACACCGATGGTATAATAAAACATATCGATTTGCGCATTTACTGGTTCTCATTTGATCAGTTAATCCTCCGCAATAGAATGCTAGTTACACAGTTATTTTACACATGCATGATTTTTCCCCACGGACAATCCCCCCCCTCATTCTTATTTTCCGGGCGATTCCGTATCATCCTGAGAGCGGTGTACCAACATGAGCAACCAATGACAAGAGCTCCTCCTGAATCATCCTAGCATGATTGGTGTATACGATTACATCTCTGGCATCTTGTCGACTCCCATCATCGTATAACATGCTGATGTATTTTATTTCTAGAAACGCCATCCCGTTATTAAATCATTATATAATAAAAGGCGGTAGAAGAAGTTGTTCCTGAAACAAAGAAAAGGTGATATCAAAAGCATATTGACGTTATGTTTGTATGCATAAAGTGGGAGATCCCGGTAAGGGTAAGACTTGATGATTATAGACCATCGTCGCTGGTAAAATATACATTTCCGCCATGAGCCTTTCAACGTTGGATGTGTGGGGTACAAAGTCATGAATGAATGGGTCCGATCATTACTTTACTCTCTTTCTCTCTCTTTATTTATATTCCAAACGATAAACGACTATGCCACCAACACCTATCAAGCTCGATGCCAAGACCCTCGCATTGTTTAGTCAACGGTTACTGAATTGCCCTCGCTACAAATTTGGTTACAAGGAACAAGTCCGTGATGCTGCTGTGCTCATGCCACTTTGTCAAGTCAATGGGGAAGCAAGTGTATTGTTTACTGTACGCAACATGAACATGCGTACACATCGTGGTGAAATCAGGTGAGCATTGAAGGAAAAAGGGTCAAAGGGTGGCAAGGAAACTCATGTGTATGTGTATATCAGTTTCCCTGGTGGCAAGGCTGGTAAGTGAATCATGGCGTAACCAAGGAAACCGAGTACTAAATCAGGGGTTGTCCACTTTTTTTTTGACAGATCCACATGACCCATCACTCCAACATACAGCATTAAGGGAAACATTGGAAGAAGTTGGCATTGCTCCCTCCTCGATTGATATCCTTGGCAACTACTCCACATTACCGAACAAGACTGGATCTCTGCGAGTACATCCGTTCCTAGGTTATATCAAAGATCCCATCTCCTCTATCAACGATCTCAACTACAACAAGGATGAAGTTTCGGCCGTATTTTCTTTGCCCATCGATTATTTGACACGAAAAGATATCCGGGAAGTTCGGCAGTTTAGACACACTCAAGTGAAATACCCAGTGTTCAAGGTCCCATCAGAGATTGAAAGAGAGATTGAAGGAGAAAATGAGATTTGGGGTCTTACATCCTTTATATTAGATGGTAAGGCAATGGAAGGAAAGGCACATGCGCATTTTGGTTTCTAATATGGGTCTTTAGGTATATTCCGAAAAATTATCCCTGATCGTTACCCATAAAAGCATTTGTCATCATGTGGATTTCGCTCAATAGACATGGATTGAAGAGATGTTCGATGGTTCATCAAGCAGATAGTGAACGAGAGATTGTGATTACAATTCGAGTACGGCTTTATTATGGAGTGGGTTTTTATGCGATATGACAAGTGGTGTGACACTATGGACGACATGCAAGAGCAGCAATTCCTTGTAGTACACTTGGTTACGTGTATTGTAGCCTACCTTGGATTTTTAAGAGGACCACCATGTATAATCATCCGCACAATGTTAGTTATCCATAAAGGCAAATCGATCACACAACTGTAATTTATTGACGAATTTCACTTGGTCTGAGAAACATTGTGAATGGTTCATGCATACGAAAGGAGTTTAAACCTGTCGTGATCAAGAATGGCTGCAAAGCAAGGCCAGGACAACAATATGATAGAAGATATGTTTTTACCAATGATGAAGATGATCCTTTATTTTTGTATACAATTGATTCTTATATAATATGTATGATTTCTAGAATCGAAAGGAAAGGGAAAGTGATGGAAACTGTGACGTATGCTTTGTGATATGTAAAAAGGAATGTTGTAGGAATCTTGTGGAATTATGATAGTTCGAGATCATGTGATCTCAGCAAAAAGATAAAGAAGTATATCCGACAAACCAAAAGCAATCGAGGGAGGGGATAAAACAAGGCTTGTCGATTAAAAGAAATCTTGGTTCATATCGTCATCTCCGAAGCTTTCTTGACCGACTCCAAGGAAAGCTGGAGCCACCTCGGCTTGAACGGCGGCAATAAACGCCCAAACCATGAGAGAGAGTGAAGCAAGAGTAGTAACAAAGCGATCCATAATTTGCAAGAAGATTTGATTGTACAATAGTTGATCAATTTGAACCTGCTCTTTATATACTGTATGACGCTGATTCTCCCAAGACGAGATGTTACTCCTTAAACGCCATACACCCATATACATGATAAATGTTGGCATACATGACGACATCTCACCGTACGGTGATCTCCACTGTGTTTACGTATATTTGTATATATGCAGTTTGGTCTCCGTTCTCTTATTGATAGCATGGTTGTGCGAAGCTATCTTTATGGCACTAAGATGTTGACCAGCAATATAAGCTCATGTTTTTACATGCCTTTTTAATTAGGGAATACCACAGTCATCTTGTATCCCAAGTCCCACACATGCAAATCCTGGATGCTGTTTTGGATTCAGCGGCATAGTTGAAAAAAAGAGCTGCACTTGGCACTTTACCCCGTTATATTTATGAGCTTTGAAATCAAGTTTAACGCCATTTCTATGCGCGCTCTGGCAGTATTATGCATGCCCTCCGGCCATGGGCTGCTTTAACGAAAAACTTGAACATGCTCAATCAAATGCTCTACTCTACTGTCTCGTTTTCATCATTAATAGCCCACCGTCTTCATTTTGGGTAATAGGCGCCATCGATTGCTTCTTATTCACAACTGAAGCAGCAAAGACAAGGATCAATGTATTCGTTGACATGAATCCAGCCTGCAAAAATTCCATATAGAACTTTAATGACGTAGCAAGCGATATTGTTACACACTTTCAGATATGAAACATAGTAAAGCCTTTAATAAACCAATGATACTGAAATGCATGGAGATATGAATATTTCAACAAGATACATAGGATCCAACTCCAAGTGGATCTTGCAAAGCTAGTATCAAAAGTTGTTTGATGTATACTACCGCCCAAAGAATGCAAGATCCGTTTGGACTTTAGTATGATAAACATATAGTCGTCGTCAATGCAGTCAGTAAACAACGATAAGCTCTACAAGACACATAAACAGCATGCAGCAGCATCTATGTATCTTGGATCTAAAGAAATGCTCACTGTGGATAACACTACATGGATAAAAAGGAGCACACAAGTCAATCATGACTATGCTCGGCAGCTGATGGTTTGAAAGAATAATGGCTCGTGCAAAAGTACATTCATGTTTTCAAATGAGTTTATACATCATGGAGCAACCAGGAGCGCACAAAACAGTGGACTTGATTAAAAGAAATCAGCATCACCTCCGCCGTAACCGCCTTCGCCTTCATTACCGGTCCCAAAGTAAGGCCCGGCCGCACCAGCTTGAACGGAAGCAATAAATGCCAACACCATCAGAGAGAGAGAAGCAAGAGTAGTAACAAAGCGGTCCATAGTTATCAAGAAAAGATGATTCAATATAGTTGACCATTTTGATCTTGCTCTTTATATAGGGTATTGAATCTCCCACATTTCCATAGAACTCCTCCAATGCTGCATGTCGCCATATGCAAAAAGTATACATGACGGCATCGTCACCATAGAAAGATCAACAATGTGTTATGCATTAGTGGGACATTCATAAACTTGGTCTCTTGCTCTTATTCATTGTCATGGTTATGCAATACTGTTACATATCTTTCTCTATGGCATGCTCACGATGAATCCGACAAGAAACTCTTCATGTAACGTAGTGGCTGAGTGAGCCAATTCCGCAGCGACTTTGTATTCGAATGCTCTCCATACTTGAATTCTGGATGTTGGATCCAGGGATCAGTAGTTATAGAAGCGCCCATCTGTACTTCATCCCATTTTATTTGTGAGTTTTGATTTTTAACGCCATTTTATGTACAAGATGTTGCAGCATTATGCACTGTCTCCTATTGCTGACTGACTAGCAGAAACTTGTTCATCGTCACACTATCAGTATCGAATGATCTACAGAGTGTTATGCACATTTGTTTCATCCCTTTTTCTTACAATATGGAATTGTCTTGTTTTATGTGAGGGGATGATCTTTACAATCACTTTGCATGTTCAGTCCAACACTCACTCCTCTTTTATCATGGGTTTTTGATTCATGCAACAGGACGGAGGTCCGCTGATAGCTTTATTGGATAAATCAATGCTATTACCGACATTCTAGCCATCTGTTTCCAACTATGGCTTTGGCGTAGGTAAACAGTGTTTTATTTGGATATCTAAGATGTGTAAGGAAATCTCATAATAGAGGTATCGTTGAAACTTAATGTCGTGTACAATACAAGCGTAATACAGTGGCTAATGCTATTTGATTCATGGGTTTTGTAAGGTATTCGTTCATGCCTGCATTCATACATGTGTCCTGGGCACATTGCTGTACATCAGCTGTCAATGCAACAATAGGAAAGTGGATGGTACGTTGTTCATTCCGTTCAATAGCCCGGATCATTTTAGTCGCTTGGACGCCGTCGCAATTGGGCATATGATGATCAAAGAAACCCATTTGAAAGTAACCAGCTGGATGCTTTTTCCATATCTCTACAGCTTCCAGACCATCATTGGCGCATGCCACGTCAAATCCCAATCGTGTCAGTTGCTTGTACAAGAGTTTCTGTGCCACGGGATTATCTATGACATGGATAAATCAGTACCAAACCTACCCATTTGCATATGTATTTACTACCTTCTGCTACAAGAATATGCATTGTGCTGAAAACAATCTTTTCTTCTTCATTAATTCTCCCATGTTCAACGGTATCTCTAGTTCCACTGCTGCTCCATTGTAATAACGAGGTGCTGTGTTGAAAAGTGGGTTGTAGTAAACGAAGCATGCTTTGCAATAACTTTCGACGTCGAAGTGGGATGGCTATTCTTGTCACGGAAGCATTTGCATTTTCAGAGAGCATGAAAGAGGATGAACGTGTCGACGAAAGAGTACTATCATTCGTATCAAATCCAATGGTCCCCATCGGTCGACTGGGATAATGCATGATAATCGTGCCATATTTGACATTGCTGATCGCATATTTGAGATGACTCGACCATTCTTGGCCATTAGGGGATTGTGATAATGACATGCCGATGATGATGGCATCATAGTGACATGGCTGTAATTGTTGCAATTGTGGAATAGTGCATGCACCTTTCACCTTGATCCCTGGTAATAACTGACTTATCATGGTCACCGTTGAAAAGTGCTTATCAACGACTATGATTTGAGCATCACGCAGCTTGTCTAAATTGATCGAAATCTCATTGTTGCGTCGAGTGGATTCTTCTGGTAAACGCTGCACTTGAATGGTGAAATTAAAGTTGGATCCTGTTCCTGGGCTGCTTGTCACATCAATTCTTCCTGACATGAGCTCCACCAGTTGCAAACAAATCGATAATCCAAGTCCTGTGCCACCATATTTACGCCTATAGTATATTGATAGAATGCATCAATAAACCAAAGTATCATTCATCACCATCGTCGACTTACGTGGTACTGCCATCCACTTGAGAAAATGGAACAAACAACATCTTTCGTTGATCTTCGCTGATCCCAATGCCGGTATCGATCACTTCAAATAGCAATGGTACGGTATCTGCTGGACGTTTCTTTTTACTTGCTGCTTGCTTGTCAATAGTGCATCGTATGTTGATTTCGCCATGTTCCGTAAACTACACATCATCCATCCATCCTTAATTTATATATCGCACAATAATACATGCAATAGACTTACTTTGATTGCATTGCCAAGGAGATTGATAATGATCCTTCATCACGTGATTAGCAATATGGACTTGGTAGCAACCATGGAAATAAATACTTACTGCTTGATTCGATTCGCGTCGGCAAGAATAACGGATGGTACATCATGTGCAATGGTATAGGTTACGTTGATTTGTTTTTGAGCAGCCATAGCAATCAGCATTTCAATGACATCACCAATCATATCTTCCACCAAGGTTGGAGCCAAATCCAATGCGACTTTTCCTGCTTGAAGCTTGGAGAAATTGAGCAAGTCGTCAATGATGCTAAGAAGATTCTCACAACTCTGCTTGGCGGTAAGCACCAAATCCATTTGATCCATATTAAGTTCGGTTTCTGCCAGTAAAGAGATCATGCCATAAAAGCCTGAAAAGGGGGTTCGGATCTCGTGACTCATGTTGGCCAAAAAGATTTCTCGTAGTCGTGTGGCTCGATCCGCTGCCTCTTTACTCCTTCGTGCTTCTGCAAGTGCTCGCTGTTGATCCTGAATCATTCTATATATACCATCTATAAGTTTCTAGTTGTTGTCAATATCCATCGTTTCCTACTTGTGATTTTCCTTGGTGACTTTGTTCACGGACATGAATAAAAACGCATTGGTGACTGAGATACCCATTTGTTGACAAAGGAGACCAAGGACAGTGATGTGCCTTTGCGTAAACGATCCAACGGATCCTTCGATAAATAAGCATCCCGCAATGATGTTCTTGTGGATGATCGGCATACAAATGACTGATTTTCTGCCAGCACGCTCAAACCATGGCCCTACAGAAAACCTTGGATCTTGCTCTACATCCGAGATAAAGATACTTTCACGTGTATGGATAGTGTGATTGATGATGTGGCTCGATACAAGATCATCGGCTTCAGAAAGTCTACGTGCTGGATTGTATGTGATGGCATCTTCATCCTTCTGGTTACGATAAGCACAGACAGCATACTTGGATTGCTTCATGTACCCAGACGCGGTTTTTCCACCTTCTTTGTTGGTGTTTGTTTCCAGAATGATGGCTCCGGATTCAGCTCCTGAATTCTCAATGATGATGTTTTGAATGGATGATAAGAGACGATCAAACTTGATCTCCGATGATATGACCTGTGAACTTTTGAGGATCGATGCCATATCCACCTAAAGTATGATATATAAGAGTCTAGCATTTCAATGATAATGTGCATGTGCTTACGATATCAAGTGTCATTAAAGTTTCTTCTGTTGTCACTGGTGGAATCGATTCAGAAGTATACGGCTCATTGGCTGTTGTTGTAGACACTGGTTGATGCTCTTCAATGCTTGATGATATGCTCAATGCATTCTGCTGCTCAACAAGAGAGGGAAGATCCGTTTGAACACCGATGTCATAAACTTGAGAATTGTAATGATCGAATTCAGCCAGTGTGCTTGCTTGTGTGTTGGCCAAATGACGTGCTTTTCCGTGTGCACCATGCGTCATATAAAGATCAATGGCAGTTCTAATCATTGTATACGCCACATTGCGCAACCCAATGCGTTTATAAAACAAGCCCGCATATTCATGGGCGACACAAACAGCAAGATGCCATCCACCTTGCCGTGCATGATCAATCGCTTCCTCATAAAGCCTGCAGGTCTTGACAATATCCACATGTTCTTCCAGACTTGCCAATTCAGCTTCAATAAACTTCCAATACATCATGTAATTCTCAGGACTTTGTTCTGCCCATTCGTATACGGCATCTTGATTTCGCTTGACTTGTGCATAATATTTGCGTCGTAATTCAGGGTCCAAATCTTTGCTCTCACGTAGCTTGGATGCAAGTGCCAATGAGAAATAATGCAGCATGATTCTCGTATGTCGATGACAAGGATGTCCTTCCACACCTCCCAATGCCTTGAAACCGCCATCAATCGCAGCATCCAAATGACCATATAGGGCCTGTGGTACAATCTTGAATGTATCATACCAGCCAACCAACAATTCAGGATTGGAGCTGTACTTTATGCTTTCCTTGACAAAGTGTTCATCGTTGAAACCATCATCACCATCAAATACTTGAGGTGTATCCGTGAATGTATGTCCTGCCAGACTCTTGCAAAGTCGAATGATCGTGATGGCAAAGACGTTGCTATCCACAGAGGGTGACCATGAATGAATATCCTCATAAGCACGTTCGGCTTCATGGAGCGTATCGGCAAGGTTCCTGTTCAATCCTGCGATCACCACGAGCCGATGAACTTGATTAAATGATTGGTAGATTCGGTCACCTGCCGAGTATGCAATATTGATGCCAGCTTCAAAGTACTTTAACGCTTCACGATGATGATATTTCCAACGGATATTGAACGCTGCATACAGCATGTATGCTCTTCCTTTTTCATAAGGACCAGCATGCTTTTCCAATAGTGTCAATCCAATAGCGCCAATTTCCTACATGGAGATGGTGCCCATGAGGGACAGGTAATAAAGATACATGTTGACTATTACCTACCTCTGCAAACGAATATTTCTTGTGCAGTGTTGCATATCCAATCCCAGAATACTGACAAGCTACACCCATGCATGGTGTGATCCCTTTTGCCAATGACAGTTGCACAATACGGATGGCACAGTAATAAAACTCGTTCTTTTCGCCATTCCAATACGCCGTAGTGGTTCTAACATCTTGATCAGCCATGGTGAAGGATTCATAGCATTAACTACTTACAATTCTTCCATGATAGAAGTGATCGCACGTAACATTGGATCTTGCGATGCTGGCATATTCGTGACATTTTCGCCCATTTCCAACATGGTCTTTTCCACATCCAGGTACAGCTGTTCCAGTTCTTGGGTTGAAATGGTACTAAAAATGGTGGTATCTTCACCAAGATCTTCGAGACAACGATGAAGTGTTTCGCGCCCTTTGTCATGCATTTGGATACTGGAATAGTATTTTGCTTGAACACGATAGGCCGTCATGCGATCGAGTGGTGTCCGTGCATGAGAGAAAATGATGTTTAATAATTCCTCTGTGCGTTCGGATTGGCCGACTACCCAGCTAAGGGATAATGCACTAGTATATAAATGCAATGTTGTGCTGTATTGATCATCCTCCCATTCAGTAGCTCGATCACCTAGATGGATTGCTGCATCATAGAATTCATATGCCATCCTATGGGCACCTGAGGATCGTCCCTTGTTGCCTGCATCCATCATGATGCTTTGATACAGTTTCTTGTCCTCCAATCCATCCAAGAGTTCTCGGCATTTCAATAAATGATTCGCAATAAGGAACGTGTCTGAATTCTTTTCTATAGTCACACATGTCAATATAGATGTATCCATGTAACTTGGTTTCTGCATACCTTTGATCATATATTGAGCAATGGCAAGATGAATTTTACTACGTGCTTTGGGACTTGCAAGTTCGCCTGCAGCTTGTGTGATACGATCATGGCTCCATTTGAATTCATCCTCGCCTATTGGCATAATATAACCTTCTTGAAGCACGGAATTCAATCCACTTAAAGGATCTTGAGATGTGGATGATGTACGAGAATTGAAAGCTGGGCGACTCCGACCCACTTGTAAGGAATCCATCACCATTGTATCCGTCGAACTAAGATCTGTGGATGTATTATCTTCCCCACTGGCTAAAGAGGATCCTATCGAATCCATGCTGCTTGTATCATCATCAGCATTCAATATCAAGTGCTTGACTGCGGTCCATGAGAATGTGTCGCCTATAAACGATGCCCATTTCAAGACTTGTTGACTGCCACGTGATAATTCCTTTAGTCGTGCCACCATGAAGGATATATCTAATTCCATCTGTGTGTGTTTACTGTAACTTGTTCCATCACGAATCTTGTTCAAGTTAAAATCCCATTGGTTGTGCTCCCAGTCGAAATACAAGAGCTTTTTGCTTTCGAGTGTGCGTAATAACTGTGCCGTGTAAAACGCATTGCCTGCTGTCTTTTTCAAGATAATCTCAGCCAATGGGATTAGATCTTGTCTCGGTCGATGCATCGTATCACCCAGAAATGCAATCATGGCATCCATATCCAGCGCATCCACTGGAATCAATTTAATACTGGACGCTTCTTTTTCCAACAGTTCTCCGAGCTTGTTGGATACTTCTTGATCACGGTAACTGATAAACATGAGGATCTTGACACGGCCATGGATTAAGCTGTTGATTATTTCAATGGAATGGTCATCTACATGGAAACATCATGTTAGCACTATTCATAATGTGCTTTCCCCAAAAATGAACTTGCCTGCTTGGTGCAAATCGTCAAAGAACTGTTTATAAAAAGCAAATAAGCAAGTGATGCATGACATAATGTAGCATAGCATACCAAAGTAATCATTTTCCAATGGGTGATGGCACGTAATGTTTCAATAAAGAGATTGTGGAACCGAGCTTGTGTTTCATCATTGTCCATAGAGCTGTATACATCGTTGGGTGCTTCTGGTGCTTGATTTTGGATAGGGTCGAAACAAAGGGTGCTTAATTCAGGAATAAACTCAGCGAGTAGGTTGATGTTGCAGAACTGAGTACCCAAATGCGCTTTGAGATTATCATAAAACAGTCGAATGTCGGTTTCGGATTCGGTCAAGATTTGCTGCAAGATTTGCGATAATGCACGTAACACACCGCTATAAGGCGTCTTGTTTCTTGAATCAAACTTGATGGGCAATATATCTATACTCGAATGTATTAATACCAATTTGAATAAGAACACGACATCTATACTTGCCCATGTTTTCTTGCCGTTGGCTGAACAGCCATGAATAGAGTGGATTTGCCTAGTATACATTACATACGTAAGACCCATGTGCCTTTGTCTTTGATAGGATCCATTATATACCTATGCCACCTGGTCCATATAAACTCACAATGGTGGTTGCATTCTTCTTGTATCGTTTGCTTCTAGTGGTTCCACCACCACCACTACCATAAATACTGCATTCTTCACTCTCCAAGGCGCCACCACCACCACTGCTATAATGCAAAGAATGTGTTCTCTGTAGACTGCTGCTACCAGGATGATTGGAAGATGTTTCACTGCATGTATCAGAAATAACAGAGCTTGCATTACTGTTGCCGGTTGCAGATACTGAGCGGATAGAAGATGCTATACTGTGTGCTGGTCGTATCGATTTGTACTCGTCCACATATCGATCCATAGCTTGTGTCAGTTGCTCAAGAATAGCTTGACGACCATAAATGGATTTAGGTAAAGTAAAAACAGATGCCACATCGTGCTGTCCGAGTGGAAAGGATGTTATGATCTACACACGTAACAATGAACCATGAGTATAAAGAATCCAACTGTGTGAGTGTCATTGTTTCTTTTATACCTCTGTGCTACTTGGATCATGGTTACCACCAGCACCTAATCGTTTCAAACATTCCTTGAGATCAGCTCGTACACCATATGCACTGGAATAACGGTCATCAGGTGCCTGCATAAATGAGACTCAGCTGATACTGTAACACCGATTTCCCCTCCCTAAAATAGAGTGGACCCTTACCTTGCTTGTCATTTTTTCAATGATACGAGACACAATCGCAGGGATATCCCATCTCAAATCATGCACCAAAGGCACCTTACGACTGACAATGCTATTGATGACATCGAGAGGACCAGCACCATCAAAAGGTGTTTGTCGTGTCAAGAGAATAAAAAAGACAATGCCGAGAGAATAAATATCAGTTCGATGATCGGGTAAATGCGTGGTTCGTCCTGTTTGTTCAGGGCTCATGTACACCAAAAGACGTTGCAACATTTGTGACGCGTGCTTATTATTGGCTGCTTTTTTCCATCCATCACTTGTCAAATAGGTCTGGAATGATTTGCCGGATCCAAAGTTCCACATTTTGACTCCTGTTTCGTCGCCCTCCTCCCATTGAAATGCTGATAATCGAATTTCACCATGCACTGTGTTGTTACGATGGATATATTCTAGGCAATCGGTACATTGGATAGCATAACGTAAGAACGTTCCCAGATCATGATATATGGTAGTGATGGAATGTTGCTGTTGTTGGTCACTAGGGGAATGTGTTGATATGGGTATGTTGCCAAATGTAGCTTGATGTGTCATTGTGGACCGTGGATGTAAAAGTTGGGTATTGTTGTTGTTGCTATGACTACTTGTAGTGGTACTCGTATCATCATCATCATCCGCATCCCCTTGATCATGGATAGGTGCTGAAGGTCGACGTTGCTCCAAGAAACTAGTAGATCCTTCATTTGCATAAATGGCTACTGAAAGACCGCTTGAAAGATGAACAAATTCGATTGGTTGTACTAAAGAAAGGGGAAAAAGAAAAGGTCAGTCCCTTGATCCATCCCTTTCTCTCTCCCTCTAATTAGGTGTTCGAGATGATTCCTCACACATACACAACACACACTCTCTTTTTCCATCTCCCAATTTCACTTGCCGATAAATGATCCACCGTCAGGGAGGTTGTACAACTTTCGCATCACATAAAACTCGCGTTCCAACTGTAAAGAGTGACTAGAAACTTTAGCCATCACTGGCGTCTTGTTGGATATTCTTTTTAAAACATGAGATCATGCAACCTTGCTACACCCACCCACACATCCGATCTACCTGTAACCATAGACGACATTGATCGTGACACCGTGTGACAACGTAGGACTAACCACTGACTGGAAATGATATCCTGCAATATGAAGGGAGCTTGTCAACGTCCATTCAGGTGGTAAATGGGAACTGGAACTTGATTCCGAGTTGGACATGTTGAAAACGACAAGTTGCAATCACGCAAAGAATTATGAGATGAGAGAAAGGAGAGGCCCGAGTGAATGAAGTGTGATGAAATGGGTATGTGGCTGACTATGGAATAAGAAGGGAGTGAATGAAAGCTACAAAACGAAAGCACAGACACCCAATTGCCTTTTCGCCCTCTCCACACCGAAAAGCTTATGCAGGATAAACTAATAGAAATCCCTGCAACCATTTCCCTCCCTTTCTCGATCCACCCCCCATCCAATGAGTCTAGTTCATATCATGCAAGGCACAAAAGTCACGTACTCGTCATCATATATCCATTCTACCACGACACGTGGATCTTAAAGAAATCTAGAAAATGTACATCATCCTATTGCCACATTGTGTAACCATGACTTGGATCGACCATCCCATATCCACATGACTATTTATATATTTGTAAAAAACGTGCTACTGATTTATTCATGTAGGTCATATATCTCCTCGACACAAAAAGCATCTACGCAACAAAGAATGATCCATTACAAAGGATGATGATTAAAAGAAATCTTGGCCAAAGTTTTGTCCGGAAGTTTCAGGATTTGGGTTCTCTGCGCTTGTTTGACTGTTGTCCAAGCCGATACCTCCCAATACAGTTCCAACGGCAGCTTGAGTAGAAGTGGTGAACGCCAAAAGCATTACAGCAAGAGAAGCGATGAGAGTGGTGGTACGATACATTTTTTGAAGAGTGAAAAGTGTAGAGTATCTCATCACTGTCCAAGTCGACTTTATATATTGATATCACTGTAACGATCTACAGATCTCTCTCCTTAAATATGTCAAGGAGTTCAAACCATAAAGTTGGCACTCCCATCTGCTCCTATTCCTGTCTCCCATATGATTTCCTTTCTGAATGCATGTACCGGTTATAAAGGATACTGTGATTGAAGTGGTTCAAACGATCAAGGATAGCTCCCAATACAAGTGTACCAGTATGCTGCTAACATAGTAACTCATAACCATGTGCATGTGGATGGTTTTCAAAGTAACATGCGGAAGCGAAAACGGAGATGATGCAGTTGTTCAAGGATCAAGAGAGGGGTGCATATATAGCACTTGTGAGAGAGAGAGAATGACCAAGATGCAAAGTGATGACAATATACGAGTTGGTTTATTGACAACGTTGTGTTATTGGGGATGGGACATGCACACTCCAAAAGTGAACGACCTGGATGGGAGAAGTAACTTGCTCTGGTGCTCTTGCTTTAGGTTTCAATGCCAATATCAGCTTCAATCTCAAAGTCGCGGACCACTAAAGGTACAGCTGTTACGAGAGTACACAGGGATGGAAGAATCAAGCACTTGATAACGTGAATGGATTTCATGGCGCAGTATATATTTATCGAATGGTATAGTAGTATTGGGAGCAACAGGCAGCCAGTCTTTATATACACGCATCTTTGTTGTCGTTGAAATATAAGCACAACAACATCCACCTCAACAAACAGCAATATAACCTGTATTCAACTTGTCATTCTTGAATGAATCCAACACTTTTTTAAACTATATGTGTGTATATATGTATGTGCGTGTATTTACCATGATCCTTTGTGTGCGTGTCATTTTTGTATACAATGGTGGGAAAAGGGGAGAGGAAGGGATATATATATATATGTATGTATAGAAAGGTGCATTGATCTATGTTGTCAAGGTCGTTTGGCATTATAATCTTCACCAGTGATACTTTCTGGTCGAGCCGATGGTAATGAGATACTACGCACATGCCCTGAAAGTGTTTTTCCACCGGATCGCCTTCGTCTTGCAATAGCACGTGCAGATGGTCTTGCTGTGGATGATGGTTCATCTGGATGCTCTTCTTCTTCTTCCTCACCATCCCATGGAATAGTATGTGTATTGGATGCCCCAACACAAACATCCGATTGCATCATGGTAGGATGGGGTCGTACCATTTCTGAACTCTTGCGGAATGGCCAGAACCCGCCTAGCCGTTGCTTATTTCCACTGGTATCCACATCATCGCCTCCTTCCCAACTGGTGAAACTACTAGCTGTTGTATTGGTACTGTAACTGCTCCCGAGTCGAACAAGTGAACTTGCATTGCTGAGTATCGAACTAGCATAAGAGGATGTGCCAGTGTTGCTTATCATGGAAGAGGGTGTGTTTGTGTTGCTATGGGTATAAGTGGTTCCTCCACTGCTTAGTGATCGACCATAACCACCAATGGTACGTTGTTTGGGTGGTTCACGTAACACGCTCAGTTCATCAATGATTTTTTCATGCACCCAAGGTCGCATCAACAGATATTGCGTAATGAGTTGTTGTTCCACTTTGATCTCAATATTTGGATCATTGGAAAGATCCATGTCGAATAAACTACCTGCTGTAATACCGGTAGTTGCAGTAGCACCGGCACTTGTATTGTTGCTCCCTTTGGAAGAAGTAGTACGATGTAAAGCGTGTGTGATGGCTGAAGGACGAAAAGCGTGTTTGCGTGATGCTCCTGATTTTTTGACATAGGATGAAGGTGGATGTTGTGGATAAACAGGCACCCGTTGAAAATGATGAATCAACGAAATGATATCTTGAACACGTGGATCCTCATGTTTGGCAGCTGTCAAGAGATAGGTCATATCATGAATAAAGACACCAAGGAAAGGCACCACGGGTTTGTTCCACCATCGACGACGTACAGCACCTGCTCTGTTGCTCGACTTTTCATTCAATCCCATATGTTCACGGTATTGGCCATAGTTGTCAGTTTCGGACATGAGTGAATTCAATATATCCAATCGACCCATTCTCTTTTTGGGGATACAATCCCATGTTCTTCGTAATCGTTGTACAGGTGGTGTTCCCAAAGCAGATACAATGGCTTTCAATGTCTGATAATTATTCAATGCCAAGCATTTTGAAGCAATCTTGATCCATCGATTCACCAATTCTGCACGACGTGCTGCTTCTTGAGGAAGTAGAATGGAATGCTCAATAGCACGCGTGATATAATTGAAGAAATCCGTTGAAGCCACCACTTTAGGATGAGGGGTCCGTGTTGAATGAGTGAGTAATGCATCGGGTGGAATAGCACGGAATAATGCACATTCAATCAAGGTCAATTGATAGGCAACCAAATGAGGAGGGAATTGCATTACATTCGGTACAGTGGCAGCACTCATATACAAGGTCCGCACTCGATTCAATGTTTCACGTGTTTCGGCTACAGCGGCTGTTTGTTGCAAGATACGATCATCCAATTCTTGACTTGTACTCGTCCACATATCCTTGGCAACTCCTGTATTTTGAGCACGCCGGCGTGCTTTGCATTCATTCAAGGATGCTTCCAATTCATCCAATTGTGATTGGAGTCGTCGATGAGTCGTCAACAATGGTGGTACAGGAATGTTGGGGACATACAATGATTCATTGGATGAAGAAGGTGCTGTCGGTGGTGCTAAGCTGTCTCCTGTATGTGTTTGTGCAGGTACCAACATGGATGCATCAATCACTGATCCACTTAAAACATCCACTGGTGTAATTCGTATAGGTTCAGTAGTCATCATCATGCTGGTGGTGGTAGTTGTCCTTGTGTTGTTGTTGTTGTTGTCACTGGATGGTGTAGGATGCGCAGAAGCTGTCAAAGATCGAGGACGGGTATCAGCCATAGGCATATAAGAATAGGTATCTGCCACGGTATGCGGTCGTGTTAACAAGTTGCCATTGTTGCTAGTGTCATTGTCATGCTTGTCATTGGATGATGCATCTATAAAAATGTTTGTTTATCAAGTTGCCATTGCGTTGTATATATAAGCATACTTACTGTCGAAATCCACCATATCATCTTCATCATCGTCATCATCATCGTCATCATCATCAAATTCATGTCCATCATCGGATATTTCATGATCACTCGTTTGTTCAGCAAAGCTTACAGAGTTGCCACGTGATCGATTGACATTGTTGTTGTTATGTTGTCGAGTGGTAATGGAAGAGGAGGATTGAGGAACGGATGGTCTTGGTGGAATAGCTGGTTTTGTCATTCGAGGTGGTTTAGGTGGAAGTGGAGGTGGATTTTGTTGTTTTGCATGTTGATGTATGGGTGGGTGAGGTGGAGGAGGAGGAGGTGGTGGTGGTGGTGGAGGACCTGATTGTGTTGATGACAAAGATCGTTGAATAGCAATGTTTTCAATTTCTTCAAGAGAAGATCGAATAATATGCAATGCTACTTCGTATTCGATAGGTTTGGATACAACAGCTGTGGAAGAACATTTCGTGTGTTACCATGTTTCATTCATTTATCGGATTCACCCTTCCGCACTTGACCCCTTTCCCCCAACTTACTATGATGAACAAACTTGACTCCATGTAATTGTTGCGTAGATACTTCAACTGCTGATAGAAATCTCATATACGCATCCTACTACAATGATGAATAAAATGATTCTTGATTCATTCACTACCCTTTTTGTTACCTTGACAAGCCCATCGTCCAGTAGTTGAGAAGCTTGTGTGAAAATATGCCGTGATTGCTCCATAAAGAAATTGACATGCGAATACGACCGGAAGAATATGTACAATCACGCTTGACAATGCGTAATAGAGTCCAATCAAGTACTTGGTTTACAATGTCAATGCGTGAGAAATAATATGTATAAAGTGGTGTTGTTGATGACAAGAAAAAAGGCAATGCAAGAGCCGTTGACTTTGGTCTTTGAATAAAACGTGTAGGTGTGGGTGTGCGTTTGTGAATGTGTATCTGACTGTGAAGAGAAGGAGTTGCAAAAACCAAGAGAAAAAAGGGATAATGATGAGGATGATGCTGATGTTGCTGAGTGGAAGAAAGGACGTTACCAAAAAGAGAAATAAAAGTCAGTGTTCTCGGTCAAATCAGCCAAAAGAGTGAAGCGTACAATATATGAAAATGAACCTTTCCTTGTTCTTGTTCTTCTTTCATGTCATAATGTTCATGTTCAAAGTCCTTATCAATGATAATGATCGACAACAACTACCCTGAATGCGTGCGCATCTCCTATAGATCCCTGCTCATCATTATTCAACCTCCTCCTCCTCCTCCCTTTCACTCTCTATCACTCTTTGTTGAATAACACAATGGGGATATACAGTTCATTATAACAATAGATCCATGGTAGTATCCTATCCTCTCTCCTGAAATGTGTCCATTATATATAGATATGAAATAAAATCTACCCTATGAATAGGAAATGTGTTTCTCCAAAAGTGTGAATGACAGGATGTGGGAAAGTATACCATAGCAGGATCTATACTATTCATGGATGGGGAGGATCCATTAGGGGGGTAAAAGCGCATATATAGAAAAGCTTAAAAGAACATGTGGAGAAAGAAAATACCTCTTGAGACCGGTAATCCCCGCAAGATAGGATGCATGGTAACGAATCAAGCAATGTTCATCATCACACCCTGCACAAACCTAATCTTGGGAATCAATGTAATACATCTTTCACACACATAATACCATCCACCAGTCACCTGCCACCGATAAAGGAGTCCACTATCTAGCACCAATCAAATTGCTTCAAGATAAGATATAACCACTTTAGTAAAATGCGCAGTGTGAGTGATATTGTTTATATGTTTTGGATATGTACAACCGAGATAAAGAGTATGCTAACGAAAGAGAGAGAGAAACTGGAATGGGGTATGTGCAAAAGAAACATATGTACTAAATGACAACAAGAAAGAATGCAAAAAAAAGGTATTTAGGCAACAAAGGGAGCAGGCATGGGAGAGCGGAAAGTGTCTTGAACATGGTCGTCTTCAAAAAACTCGTTCAGAGTTTTCCCGCTTTGTCCCGTCAATGCTTCAAGATCCCGAGTGATTTCAAACCGACGACCAATTTTTTGCAGTTGTTGTAATCCCCATACTTCCAACAAAAAGGCAACATGTTCACGGTTGCCAATGGATTCATACAAGATTTGTGACAAGACATCCAAATCCACATGGTTCACACAACCGTCATCACGATGTAAACCAGTCATGACACGAGCCGATACTTCTTCCAAGGTCAATAGTTGTGGACCCGTCAACTTGTATACACTGGCACTGTGTCGTAATGTAGGCGAGTGTGCAATACATGCAGCAGCATGGGCAATATCCAAAAGACTGGATGATTCCACAGCAAATTCTAAATGTTCGACTGGGAGTGGGAATGCATTGTGTTCTGAAATGTACTTGCGGAAAACACGTAAATGTTGATACAAGATGCCTGGATAGCGCACAATGGTTGTGTTGTCAAAGCGTGTGCGAAGATAACTTTCAATCAACATGTATTGGCTGCGATAAGTCGTGGGATCACTGAGACTGGCACATTGTGATGGATCTGCCGTGGTGCTAGGAGATGCTGGAGGTGTCACGGGATCCAACGGTGAGAAGGGTGTCAAAAAAATAATGTGATGAGCATTGGCTTCATGGGCAGCATCAATGAATCTATTTTTTTGTGTGTGTGAGCAATAGGATCAAGCAGTACCGTAACAACAATCATGACTTACGCTTTGGCATATGCAAATGCATTGGCACGACTGATGCGTTCACTCAAAGGATCAACCACCAAACATAACTTGGCAACATCACGTAAAGCATCCACAGCTGCCTTGTGATCATTAAAGATATCAAATGCACGTACAGTAGCACCTTGTTCTTGGAGACTTTGTGCACGAGCAGTGGATGCATCAGGCAAGCCTGCATAAATTGGATAACGCGGAATGTGCTGGTACTTTCTGGTAAACTGTAGCATATGTTGTGCAATGGCAAAGCCCTTGTCACCATCTGCATTGGTCACAAAGATAGGTCCCTTGCCACCAGAGAAGGGATTATTCATAGGCGACATGATGATAAACAAAAATGAAGTGGATGTAAAGAGGAAAAAAAGAGATAGTAAAAGTAGGTTGCTTGTGGAAAAAAGAAAATAGATTTCATTCGGATGGGATGCCTTTTATATAAAGTAGGGTTTCCATCACACACACATTAGATACGCACATACACAGCAATTGCACTAAAATTTTTCATCTCCAGCCAATGATCTTTTGCGATAAGCGGTATCTTGGCCTGACTATCATGGCACAGCAACAGGGCCCTATTCCAAACCCGTTTCAGAAATAAATAATATGCTCCTCCCCACCCCCCAAAAAAACACCTCCCTTTCAGGTACCAACCATGCAAACCAGGTATATCCAATCATTCCTTGTTGTGTATCGCATTCAGCTTTCCTATTCATGATACTTGTTCTCCCTTTTATCCACCTTGCTCCGTGGGTTGCCTTTTCAGGGTAGGTGCCGTGGGGGGGGGAAAACCATTTTTTTGTAAAACGGGAAATGTATATAATATACACCAAGCTGCTTATAGTGATTCTGACATAAGCCAAACTTGTCACCTAAAGCGACATGAGCGGGGCATCATCGGTTGAGCGGAGGGGGGAAGCGGGGGGTTAAAGAATACATCATTTTGTTATCCAGGTGACACAAACCAAGCAAGAACCACATGTACCATCTGATTGGTGAAGCGTAACGATGATAGTAATTGACACATTGAAAGGGGTAAAGGCAAAACGTAAATGCGCATCTCGGATCCTCACGTGCCATAGATTATGAAAAGTGCTTTATCTCTCTGCAGCACAACCAATGACAATCAAAATGTATCGGCTGACCATCACCTTTTCTGTAGCTGTGTGTGTTATTGATCGCTTCTGTAAAAACAAGCTTAATCTCCCCTACATCATAGTGGCTGGTGTTACCTATGCATGATGATCCTCTCTATTGAGCTGCATTGTTGTAGCAATAATAGCAACCCAGCTCATCATCAGCACAGCTATTATTCTCAATGCATGAGATCATTCATCTCCATGTTTGAGCTCCTTATGTATTTGTGTCAGTTTTCAAACAAAAATGACTCTAATGATGTTGTGTTTGTTGTGTATTGACCCACTTGTAACATATTGGTCTAATCTGAAACTCAATACCAATGATGACAGTTCCTGCTGCATGATAATGCTGCCCTTGTGTATATGACTTTATTTCTGATTCTCATCTCTTGAATAACTTCAGTATGATATTACGTATGATATTTATGATTGTAGCAGTGGAGTGTCTGTGTGCTGTTTTCTTATAAAGGGACTGGATCCAATGGTCGCCATCCTAAAAATGTGTTGACACTCGTTGTCACTTCCTTGTCTTTTTTTCGCTTCAGTTGCCAATCAACAAGAACGCTCTAAGATTCCCTTGTTATAAACATTTCCTTTAGTGCTTGTATACCATTCCACATTGTACAGTAGAATGAACCATCAAGCGATGGCAACCCATGGGTGACTAATGGAGATGTCCTTTGAAAGACCAAGGCGTCCAGAAAGTAGCAGCAGCAGACAATAGAGTAGATTGATAACTGTCACGTGTCCAAAGCATCGTCCATACTTTTCATTCTTGAAACGAGTCGAAACTATGCTGCGGATCCAAGATTGTCATGCCATGGATACCCAACTATGCTACTTGCAGCACCAGCACTATCCTTCCACTGGTCGATTAGATAATTTCCAGATAGAAGCTCGAGTCGATCCATTAGCTGCTATATGTAGATTGGTTGATGCACCATAGAGTACTAAGAATCTGATGATTACAACTCAAAGGATGATAACATGTTGATCAGCATGGGATGTCGTTTGGAAACAAAGGATTGAGAGTTGCCTATCAATATTTTGAGAACAAATACAAGCCTATCATAGTGGGGCGAAGAAAAGTCTTTATGGACGAAAGGATAATGATCGAGATGAATTGGTTAAAGCGAGAATGTATTATTGAGTATTAGCTATATACCACTCTACATGATTGTCATTTGTATGCATATGCAATCTATCTTTAAAAGCTTTCAAGCCTTTGGGAGTAAAATCGCCTTCGATCACCTTTGTAAAGAGAGTATCAAGCTTTAATTCAGCCAGGAAACAACAACCCTTCACCAATGATAAAATTGCATCATCTGTGATGGGGACATTGCCTTCGGTACCCACTGCTGCTTCGTCTTCGACAACATGAAAGATTCGTAAACTTGGACAACAATGAGCGAGAGCAATAATGACTTGATTAAATGTGCGATGTCCGAGATATTTATAAACCCAGGTTGGTGCGAGATTGGTTCTTGGGTAATTGTACAAATATAACTTGCGTAGCTGTGCCATTCCATAGTGTGACATACGAACAAAAAACCGGTCATTCACGATTTGGTCAGGAAGATCGAGGTAGACGACAGTGTGATGTTTCTTGAAAAGTTGCAGAATGTCGCTTGAAGTGGCGTTTGAATTTCCAATACGGGATAAAATAAAGCGTTGAAGACCCTTGGTTTTGATTTGTCAACATTGAAATGTCTACACGAGGATGTATATACATCATCCAACCAAAACCTTCTTCAATTCAGTCATCCTTTTTATACATACCTATTTCTCAATACATATGGTAGCTCACAAAAGGTGCTCATCACTAGATCCTTCAAGTTATGGCAATTATTGTTAGCTGCACGTATGATCTGAACATCAGCAAGGTTATCATTCGTGTCGACCCAGAGGATTTCTAGCCAAGGACACCGTTTTATGAAATTTAAAAGCAATTCTGGAATCAAATCAGGATAATTTCTCCGTAGATCCAATGAAAGCTTAAGCGTAGTAAGCATATAGGAATCATATGGGATGCCGCTGTCGACCATGTGATATAACATGAACGGTATACTGTTATCTCAAGGTACACTGCTATCGGCGAGATGCAATGAACAATGCTTCAGTCGAGAACGTCATCCTAGGAGCCCAACGAGTGCATACTCATGACCACCTATCTGAACATA
Organism: Lichtheimia hyalospora FSU 10163; assembly: GCA_025094155.1. Taxonomy (NCBI): domain Eukaryota; kingdom Fungi; phylum Mucoromycota; class Mucoromycetes; order Mucorales; family Lichtheimiaceae; genus Lichtheimia; species Lichtheimia hyalospora. The sequence goes on from PTRB01000059.1 coordinate 44,329, forward strand.
TTCAAACACAAGACGTTCTATATTAGCGTTGGATGATTGCACAGTTTCCACTATCAAGTCAATTTCCTCAAATTTCAATCTCATATTCCGGATATTTACATACACACGATAATATCAAGATCAGTGCAAATGGTGAATCATTCTCACTTTGATTGTTCTCTGAAATATATTTACCCAAGGTTCAAATATCACAATGACCACGACAATAGTGAAAGTAGGATAACTATAAACGCTAGAAAGAATCATAAACAAGTTCAATAAATTTTCAAATTCAATCCACCCGCGATACATACAGCGTTGTAATAAAGAAAAAAGATAGCATTCATCAATGTTGGTGTAATCATGTGCAGCATTTTATATCCACTACCGTATATTGTCATCCATAAGTTGGGTCATGTAGTAGAGATAGATGGAGTATGTGATGTGAACCGGTCTCTGGCGAAATTTGCTGGCAGATGCAGCATCTTCCTGTGTAACAAATATCAACATATGCCCACGTAAGGGGAGGGGAACACATCTTGTTTGCGATTCTCTCCCTCTTTCCCTTCTAGTTATCAATGTCATACGGTGATACCTACAAAGTATGGAAGCACATCTTGCTATACGATTCTGAAAGCTATGCTAACGGGCTGGTTTACATCTACATAAATTAAAGGACCTAGTATTAGACCGTCCTGGGTATTCATTGTTAAAGCATCCTCACTTTTTGCTGCTTTATGTTCCAAATGATGGGAAAAAAATGCATCTTGTAAAACCTGAAAGTGACCCATATCATCGTAAACGCATCATAGACCGACACGAACTACATTATTATGCATTGTCACATCTCTGGAGAATAACAAAAGAAACGCCTTACAAGTGGGATGACATCGGCACGTATGTGGATGACGAAGATGGGAAACCTGTTGCACCAGTTTCAATGCGACCTGAAAAGCGTGGAACATTACTCGAGCTTCTTCGAAAACATCCTGACTCGTATTGGTGGATTGATGTGTTGTGCGCACGTACTGATACGCCTTTGGATATTATGGGTGATATTTATGCTTACTGTACTACTTGCTATACCATGATTGACTGCACATCTGACATTATATCGAAACTTCAAGCAACCATCTCTTTACTGCTACCGGGCCACGAAAAGTCTGATCGATGGACCCCTTGTGAATTTTGGCAGGCGGCTGGTGTTTTCGATAAATTCACACAATGCGATTGGTGGAGGCGAGTGTGGACGTGGCAAGAGATGGCGCTACCAGAAAATGTTTGTTTTATCATTGAAACAGCCCACAATATATACGATAGTGACTTGCTTGCTATCACTGATATAATTGAATCTTTTCACCTAATGAACGATACAGCACGTGAGCTTAAAGGTACGTCGGATGAAACAAGGCATCACATTTTACATTGATGCTGACCCTACATCTCATTAATATCACATGTATATAGTGCGGAATGAGTGGGTATCCACATCAGCACATAAAACTTTAGCAGAAATTTGTCTATCCCGGTTTTGCAGACAATTAATTTGTGGGGAAAACTTGTTTGATTCGGAAATAATGGTTTCTTTAATAGAAACGTCGTTAATGGTTTTCTCAGAATCTGACAGACGATGCATGAACCCAGTGGATTATGTATATGGTGTTCTTGGCCTGTTGCAGTTCGAAATCCCAAGGAATATCAAACCCAACCGAGTTTGGCAGCTTTTCTTATCAGAACTTGAAGATACTATGGGAGACGCTTTTTTCATCACTGATGACGCACGCCGATTTGACCTTTCCACAGCTCAAGATATGGCGGATGTATATCACACTTTGTACCATGGATACAGTCGTTCCTCAAAAAAATCACTACTCATCAAGTTCACAAGGTCATTTCTCATCAAGTTCACACCTCGCTCATTTCATCAATTCATTTTTTTCTGTATGGAACTATTATACCAATTCACTGGGTCAATACTCTTGAAATTTTGCTGAAATCACTACTCACTAACTTCACCCATCACTTATTTCATCAATTTATTGGGTCTGAGCTCTTGTGATTTTAACATGGGTCCATTGTAGAAGTAGAAATACAATAGCATTGTTTTTATCATAAGGATCCAAGCATGACATTGCAGCTTGTTTGTACACTCCTTTGTATGCTGTACGAATCTTCATTTGTTCATGTGTGAATCAGTGTCAACGATGATATGGATGGGATGAAGCGCATGAGATGGCTACAACTCAGGTGACCTGCTAGTGTTCATTGTGAGCTTTTCTTTTTCCGCACTTTCCAAGACGCACATTTATTACAACTTATTTACAAATGAACATCCCACATTACACTCTCTGAGCTCACATGTTACTTTTATTTGACGGAAATCCGAGAAAGGAATGTAGTCCTATGCATAATCCGATTGACAATGTAAGAAATAAGTTTCACAATACTGAGTTGATATAGGTTCGTACTGATAGCGCCCAACAGGTCATATGACCATAACCTGAAAGATCATGGTGTAAGGACTTTATAATACACTCATGAAGGTAAAAAGGAGATCTTGATAAAGTGGATGGTAACATGTAATATGTATATCTCTCATAGAGTTGGAGCAGTTTTGGATGATGCATTACATGTTGGAAACTGGAATCCGTATTGGAATGATCAAGGTTTTTATGAGATCGCCATTCTCTCGTTTTTATTTGAACATGCAGCGTGAATCAGCAACCATATATCGGCATTCTTCAACCACGTGACATGAACCCACATGAGGATAAAGAAGGATTGGTGGATTCACAAGTGACGACAAAGCTTGCACTATTTCTGGACAACTCAAGGGGCATGGATGATGTATTGTATCGAGGATGATTCGGCTTGTTGTATAAAAAGTGATCAAGTGGTAAGTGTGATTATGGCTTAACACTGAGATGTTAATGCTAAAAGTACCCAAACACCACCATAGTTCAAGCTACAATCGAAGCGATGGACCAGTATGCTATGTACCTGGACAAGATAAAATATTATCAATGAGCATAGTGAACTTTGCAATACTGTACTTGACAACAACTCTTCAATATATATCTACATCATTCAACGACCCAATCTTTGTGGCATGCATGCTTGTAGCTGTTTGATCGGGGATTCTTCATTTCATATCGCAAGTTGCCAATACGTGATTTGGTTGGGATGATTTGGAATGAGCTAGAAATATCACTGTGTGAATGGAAGGACGCATACATTGGCGATATAGGCAGATGAAATCGGCTTGAGAAAGGAAATAATCATGATAGCTAGCAATAAGTTGCCTGCTGTTGCTCGCTGTCAGCTGAGATGAATTGATCGAGCTCAGTCTTTTACGACAATGGTCCATTGTAAAGCAAGATTCAGTTGACAGCCATCAACGATCCAACGTTGCATAATGTCATGACAATGATTAGTTACTATGTTGTTATAGAAGTAGTATTGAGTTATCGCAATGCCATTCATGACAATATGTAATGATAAGCTCTTCCATTCCATGTATTGTTCATCGAAACTTTTGAGCGCTCGGCAACAATGCACCTTTATTCTCACATGTTGCCAGATATATGTAACGAACGCATGGAGGATATCGAGGAGATTTCGCATCATGGTCAGATACGAAGGCTTGAGTGGTGTGGCGACGTTATAGCCAAAACATGAGAACACATCAATGCGTTTATCTTTTCGACGATCGTGCTAGGATATCTTTAAACAATTCTAAAGTTGTCAAAGTAAGATTGCATTCGTTGATATTACGATACATGGTATCAATTTTTAGTTGCTCGAGATAAGGGCAATGCTTGAACAAAAATAAAATGGCATCGTCAGTGATTGGGGAATTGCATTCAACGCCCCCTAATGGTGGATCTTCGATCACATGCAGTATTCGCAAGTTGGGACAACAACGAGCAATAGCAATCATGATTTTGCTGAAATGTGGAAAACGGATGTATGCGTCGATCCGGTTTCTCTTGAAATTGCGCTTCTTGAAATCATTCTTCAAATGCAGCTCCTGTAGTTGTGGAAACCGATAGGAAAACACACACCAACCAAGTAGGTTTTCATTGACGACCTTATCGTCAAGACCGAGATAGAGCACTGACAACGTGTTGTGATGTTTCTTGACCATGTCGGTAATGGCTGTATGCTTAACCTTATCGTAAGTGGACGATAGTACAAAGCGTTGAAGGCCATTTGTTTTTGATTCATCAAGACTATCAATTTTTTCATGAGTACATTCCTTATTAGACATACACCACAATCCACGATTGTATATTTTCTCACCTATTTGTCACACTATCTGGGATTCTGCATTGGTTGCTCACAACTATGTCTTTCAGATGATGGCAATGACCGAGAGCAGCGATCAAAATTTCATTATGAGCGATCGTAGCAGATGAATCGATCCGCATGATTTCTAAATATGGACATCGTTTTATGAACTTTGGAACCAGGTCAAGAATCACATCGTCGACGACTACATTCATTGAAAACTCAAAGGTAGTCAACATGTAGGTGTCATATGAAAAGTCATCGAAAACAGTGCGATACCCGACATTAGGGACCATGAATGGCTCTTTAACACTATATCTTCGATCACCAATGATGTTGTTCTTGAATGAAAAGTGTCGTAACTGGGGACATCGTCCGAGAAGGGAGCCCAGCACATGTTCTTCATGGCCAACTTCAACAAAGTTAAATGAAAGGCGCTTTAGAATGGAGTTGGGTGATTGTACTACTCTCACAATCAGATCCATGTATTCAAAAACCAAGGTCATCGCCTCAAAATCTACACATTGTAAAATCAGCGCATGTGCCATAGAACCCATGGGAGCAGATATAAGATCCTACGTATTTCTCTGATATTGCTTGCACCAGGAATAGCAACAAATTTAAGCAGAGACGTTATAAGAACAAACATCGATCTCGATTCTGCCATATGGAACGTTGTGCATCTGGGTTGAATATAAAGACAGGCATTCTCTTCTTTTGGATCAGATATCCCACTATCAATAATATCAGAGAGTTGATCCCAAAACTTGGGATCTTGTAGTATAAACAAATTCCATGATCGAGAAACATCGATGCATTCGACAAGAGCATCAGGTGTAAGATAACTGAAAATACTGCATGACACATGATATGGCAAACGATGAATAAATGATCCCTGTTGTATGTTGAGTTTCTTGAGAGAATGTTGAAGTTCGTAATACTCCTCTTGTGTTGGTGGAATGTGCATCAGTGCTTTTGCATATATGTCTTGTGCATCTCCATACCGATGCTGTTTTTCGTACAGCTGCCCTGCGAGCAAGTATCCATAGGCTGCTTTTGGTTCTAATATCATCATGTTTAATGCCACCATCTCAGTCTTATCATTGACAGTCTTTTGTTTTGGTTTAGATAATGTTGTAGTAGAAGGGGATTGTTGATGCATCGTAGAATTATTCAAGGGCGGTAGGATACTGAAGGAGTAGATTTCGTGGATGATGAAGCTTGCTTTGAGAATAGAACGCTTGGATGCAGAAGAAGCAGACGAAACAATGGAGCACCTGATATTTTTATCCCCATCCGTACACGTGATGTGACACGAAGCAAGGCAGGCTGCTTAGCGACACTTCCATTTTTGTATTACTTGTTGACTGTACCAGTATGCGATGAAGATGGTATATTAGTTAGTGCTGCATATCCGATTACAATAGAGATTGCTTAATGCATTGCTCTTTTTTATTATCTGTAAAGTACGACCATTATAAGAATTATGATGGAGTTAATCAACGAGGATCATCTACATATTTGAAAAGCCGTTATATGGATGCACCACCCATTTTGTCATCCTTTATTGGAAGCAAATAGTGAACTATCCTCACACCACCAAAACGAGTTTCGCTACTTCCACCGGATGTCTGGCACCCTATTGCCAATGTCTGGCAGTTTTTGCTCAAAAATATCACGTCTTTATTGCTTGTTATAGCTTTCTTGCTACAAGTCCAACCTGAAAACATTCATTCATACTACTACTTTGTTATAATGTAGCATATAGGTAAACCTAACAATGACATGCCTTATGATGAAAATGTGCTTATGGAAGCATTAAATGTTGATAGTCGGCTCGAAGCGATACATTGTAACATATGCGAGTCATTGTTCGGATAATGAAATAGTGTCATTGATTATGTCTGTTGCAGATTTACACATGCATGGATGATCAACTGTACCTCGCCATGAAGCATCCCCCAACACAATTTATTATCCTTCTTTACAGAAATTTGATGAAGCTTATAGATGTCATTACTTGATATCACTTTATGCTCTTGAAAGTTCATGGGATATATAAAGCAGAGTCAGAGTTGATGGTTCAAATGATACAATGAGCGATGACGAATTTTGCGTTTTGATGTTGTTAGGTTGGATACAGCACGTTCGTAGGTCCAGCGGCATATCAATGTGATTGCGCACAGACCAGGATGAGATCACTTCTGCAACAGTAAGATTATGCATAGCTTATTTAATTATAAGCATTATTCACTATTGGAATATGGAGCTTTAGGGAGCTTTATGGATCCAAACTGTGCACGATATTATCAATGTGTACATTCAAAGCAGCAACTATAGCAAGCGGGATGGCAGTGAATGTCGCGTGCATTAAATGAAGAACGGCAATAGGAACAAAGAAAGCGCGCCTCTCTTCTTCCTCTTTCTCCACTCATGTTTCATAAAGGTAAGAGCAACTCCAATTTACAAACAACAATCGCACTCACGGTTGTCAATATCTTCATTACACAGCGTCAATAGGTTGAACAGGTCTCACGATCCGTGGTCAATGGACGATGCTTCTTTCAAGTCTCATGTAACAGCAAGCACGCATGATCTACCATTGACTCGAGCTTCATTTCAATACAGCAGGTACATTCCATTGTTGCACTTGTTTTATTGATCAAGTTTGACATTGTGACACTAAAGGTTCATTTGCAGATTACTGTTCTCTCGTTTGCGCGACAACCAAGGGGGTCATATGTATTCTTTGTCCTCTTTGTCCGCAAGGAGGGAGTCAGACACATCTTTTACATTGTTACGTTGGGTATGTTAACAAGAAAGGCGCATGGTACGGTTTCTTTGTTATCTTACATATGTTCATTGTAGGTTGAGCAACTTCAATTGGGGGTTCATGGCAGCTACAAGGCGTTGATCTCAAGCAAGAAAGCTGTGCATAGTCTCATGGGTATGTATAGCATTGGATATACAAAGAATGGACGGTTCATTAACGGGTCTTATAATGAAACAGCAGCAGCACAAGGTCCACGGCATGGAGATCCAGTTGGTTCAGGCAAAGAATGCAGTTGAGGATCTGGAAAAGGTAAAGTGTTCAGTGAGTGGTTCCTGCATGCTTGTGTGCTCATACAAGTGACATTAGGATTTGGAAGGCTTTGGCTTGGTTATATTATTATTGGCTGCATGTCAAGGATGTCATTGTATCAATCTGTATTGCCTAATGGGAGACGCAACGTTCCCCAGTGCTTTAGCACCCAGTGCTTTAGTACCAAATGCGATCACGTTGCGAGGCTTAATTTATTAAGTCATTCAAAAATGCAACCTCTGTAGCGTTTGAACACGCGGATCCACGGTATATGGAACCGAGGCTGACTGGTGAGGGACTCATGTATTTGGGTCACCTGTAATCTGGTAAATCGGGACCATGCTAGTAGGCGGTATGGATTGGTACATTTGATATTCCTTTCTATCACTTGTTATTACACTGGGCCATACAAGCATTGTTCCAATGGATTCAATGGCATCTGCTGGTACGTAGCTCTTAGTTCTCTTGTGATCATGGGGATTCAAGTATCATTCTAATGTCATTGAATATGTTTTTTAGATGAAACAATGCAATCAACGCGTGTTATTGTCACGGCATGTTCAATCATATCATCAGGATCAAAGATAAGTATCTTTCAAGTGGTACATATGAACCAGGTTTGCTGATGAACTTGTATCACTCCTAGATGAATCACGCAACAGCCAAGCAACTTGTATTTGGTGGCATCAAGTGTATCGTGTGAGACTTATGGCGGGCCTTGTTGAAGTCACTGTGGAAACGGTTACGAGCACTAGGCCGTTCGATAGATTCTCTGTAACAGAAAAAGGATTTGGTGGCATCAAGATATCCCAAGATTTATAGTCGCGATCGTCAACATGCCACTTCGATGCTCTGGATAGCAGTTATCAGGAACCCTTGTCTTTATTGGCATATCACCACAGCAACTCATGCCGTCATTGGAGCCATTACAATTACCTTGTGAATATCGATCTTCAAGCAACCTTGCGGATTCCCCGGATGGTTCCTCGACAAGCCAATATCTTCGTGTGTACTATTCGATCAAGACCTGGATTATTTGTGCCTACGCTATTTGTGATGCATGATGTGTCTTGGACGCCAACCAAAAAGGTCGCTTGATGGCAGCAACTACTGATATGGCGAATACTTTATTTGCTATCGGTGGAATGGGATGGTGCTTTGCTCTATGGTGAAGGATCGTTGGCAGTTATGATTTACGTGCGACAGTGTGGTCTGCCCTATCTAGGCCCTAGCATTTGCATTTGAGGATTACTGCCTTAGCCATTGGAAGTGAGACTGTTATTCGGTGAACTGGGTAGATTGGGAATCATATATTGCAAGTAGTGGGAGGTAGTAGGAGTAGCTGTTGACGTTATACACTCTTATGGATGGGTCGGCCACTGTGGGCTTGGGGTACATTATGTGTCCTTTTATCAGACCGAACAAGTTCGGCCCATTCGAGTGTAGCACCTAGAATAGTTCTCTTTCTCCTATATGTTATACTTAAAAAGATAAAAGAATTCAACACAAGCAGACCTTCCATACTCTGTCTTGGTTCATCTCACCCTTTGTGTCCTATCACATTCTGTTCTTGCTTCATGTTCCGCAAGCAAATCAAAAAATGTGGGGCAAAACTCATTGATCATGATGTTGACGTTGTGTTTGTCTAATAGTTGCAACACGTTACCATGGTATTGATAGCAGTGAAAACGGTTGGCAATTGTGTGCAATTGCTTTACTCTCATAGTGTATTGATAAAAGAAAGGGAAGAGATACGAAACAATTAAGGATTGTTGTCATATACAAGAATATGGGTCGAATCGGGTCACTCTTCGTCCAACCCATATATGGTGTATCACCGAAAGCGTTATGCAAGGATGATCATTTATTTCTCTATTAAAGGGGTTGGTGTCATGTCCATGAATAATCATTTGTACCCAGCATCCACACTCAACTCGTGTATGGTTATTTCTTAGGTTATTATCCAATTGTAGTTCCTGGTCCTCTTTCTAATCACATACACGCACACATACACTTCACCATATACAGCACACAGTTGGTTTTACAGACATTTTCCTCATCAAAGTCATTTCTGCATCGCCAAGGTAATTTCTATGTCATTCCACCAACTGCTTGATGTCTCATCATCACATTCTATATCCATTCAGTTTATTGGTCCCTTTCCACTCATTCCAACAATCCAAAGCTCGGTGGCGGTAATGGCTCACCTCTAGCCGTCAACATCAAGAGTTGTCCAAAAGATTTTTGGCCTATTTGAACACATGGGCCGGGGGGAACGTCGCGGGTACGGTGATGGTAAGTCTGGATGAAACAGTATAGCTTGCTTTTATTGGGATGATTTGATAGTGGCAGTCTCCGACTGCTATGAAAGCGTTCTCTGTAGCTAAGGGATGTGGTTACAGATATTCAAGACCAAGATCATGATGACATTAAAGGATCAATAAATGCACCTGTGAATCAGGCCATTGCCATACACTTTTGAAATCACTTGTTATGACTACATGTACCATGTCACAGTTCCTAAAGCACGACCACGTAATGAAGTGAGGAGGAGAAAAATCCAGCAACAACTATTGCCGTTCCGTACTCTTTAATTAGTTCAAATAATCTTTACTGGCAGGATGAAACGAGAGCAATAGATGACACGCTATTGGATCCAATCAAATGCATACTATTGAAAGCGTTACTACGGTTATAAAGAAATACGGTACTCGCTTTCTTGAAAGTGTGCTAATCTTTGACGACTATTGGATCTTTACTACTGCGATCGATGGATTCATCACCATACAACGCACATTGCGATTACCGTGAAATAGTCACCGCTGCTATCAATGAAAAAAGCGATGCATGGAAAGAAGTTTTTTGAAGCATCTATATATATTGGATATCTTGAATTTCTCATTGTCAGTGGTTTCGTTGGATCGCTGACAAGCCCTGGATTGTGGAAGCCGGTATATCCACCCCATGGGACTTGGAGTGGTGGCATCCTATGCCAAAGTTGCAACAATGCCATGTCTCTTTCAAATCGAATTGTGCTTATGATAGCAGCAAGTGATAGATAGATATGGGAAATCCTGTGATAGCAAATAGATGTCATTGTTCGATGATGAGTGTACCACCTACTCTATCATGGTTATGCCAGATATTGGTTTATGCATGAACAATCAATCACACCTAGACCACCCAATTAATCGAGTCATGCAACATCCCCCTTATCTTTCTTTGTGACGCGGATACTCTCACACCCACGTGTACATATAAAAGGATATGTTGTCGCCTACTTTACTCCCACACATCTTTTTCCTCTACTATAATCCTTTGGTTGCTTACTCAAGTTTTGGTGTGTATCATGGTTTATATTATTCCTGTGAATGAAATTTGACCCGTGGATTGATTGTGCTCATTTCTAGGTTGTCGTTGTTATCCTACCCCCAGTATCATTGTGGACAATACATTCTGTGACCCAATTTGATTCTTGGAATCAGGTAAAAAGCTATTGTCATATATGTCTGATGGATCATATACTCATTACATGTCTATTTTATTTCTTTTGACGTAGCTTCTGACGGTGATACATTCGAAGAAATTTGTATCAGCAACAACATAAGGTGCGCTTAACCAGATGGTTGGTGCGTAAGTATCTGAGCGAGCCTACCAATGTTTCGACATCCAATAGCGGCATAAAGATACCACTACCACCACCGATCCCATGGGATGGATATAACAGCTTCCCCTGCATTGTACCGCATTTCTGGGTTCTTCTATTGGTGATTTGCCAGCGGTATTAAAGACAGAGATCAAGGCTGATAGGTTGCTGATACCCGAGACGTGTCGAACATCATCTTCCACTTTTCGTTCCATCCGCCAGCATGCCAAATTCAGTGCAGATCGTGAATGGTCGTTTATTTCAACCTACTATGCAACAAGAAGCTTCTATCCTGTCAAGGCCCTCAATTACAGCACGCATATCTCTCACAAAAACAAGTCCACCACTATTACCTATAACCTAACATCATTCAGTATGCGATGTATTTCAAATGCAGCAATACGTAAAGACGACATCGTTGCAATTCTCAATATTGTACTCCATAATTGGCGCATGCGAAAGATGATAAAGATTGACCAACCCAGCATTACAAGCTTCAAAGATCTTCAAAAATTGATCATGTCATACAATCAAACCAAGAATCAACTTATCAGCAACATTGCATTATGGGTGAAACCGGAGGAGAAAGCTCTCGCCAACGACGATACACATCTTCTATTTGATAAAGGGTTTCTTTAAACGACATCCGTTTTTTCTACGGAGATGAGCGAGAAAATATTGGCGGGCGACCTTCTTGCAGTATCATCGAACTTGCAATCCAGTAGATGTTCTTGGCTGCCATTTTATCCCGGTTCCAAACGGTTGTGCAGTGCTGGTTTGTACAGCGGATAACAGAGTGGAGCTTGTTGTTTTCACTTGTATTCATGTTCTTGAGAGATCGACGGTGGCAGTTATGGCATATGTAATCTCATCGCTTCCATCCCAGAGCTTAAATCTGATGACATTATGCTTCTCAATGACGGTTTTGCAGCTGGTATCAAGAACGCCAATATTAATGTGATACCACCATCATGATATGCGTCTTATTTTAAATCACGTGTGCTGCATGTATTAGTTCATCCACTGGATCAATCATACAAGTTGCCATCGGCCAACTTTAACACATGCTCCGTCAATATTAACAACAATGGATCCATATTCTTACAATGAACTGCATTTTGGTATTGCTGATCATCTGTAGACTATGTTGGATACCGTATATATATAAAGACATTCATTTGTCTTCAACATAATCTCTCATATATTAAGAATATATCAAGCATGGATAACCAGGAAATGCATAGCGAACATTTATGGTGCCACCTTCGCCGGAGAATGGCAACGCTATCAAACGGAAACACTGAAGTCAGCGCGAACTCCCCACCGCAGACATGCAGAGTAACAAGAAGCATTCGAATCCAAGACCAAGTGGATAGACATATTGAAAATGAAGGTATATATCTCTATTATCCCAACAGAACACCAGAATGTAGCATAGCTCGAAACTCATATAATTTTCTACCATATTATTTAGATGATGGAGTTACCAGGTGATCAATGGAGCAGTTTGCAATACATTTGAATGAGTTCAAGATCCAAGGTAGAGGTGCACAACTTTATGGACTTTATTCCCATCCTACATGGAAGCGCCGCAAGTGGAACAATGCAATCTCCCAACGATCAGCTGTCGATAAACATGTAGCTTAATCATGAACCAAGCTTCGAGTGAACGTCATGGCAATGAAGCAGGGACAACAAGTGATATTCCGCCATAAATTTTCGCTATGTGCATGAATGGACTATCGACGAAAGCAAGGAAAGGAAATGCAAGTCCTATGGATCACAAGATCTCCAAGGCTCTATACCAAAAAATACGCCAGATCAATGCTGGTCGACCCAAGTTACAGAGGCATGCTATCACTCGACTGGTTGAATATTACACACCCAAAACTTGCTGTAGATGTATAAAGGAGAGAGAGGATTTGCCTTTAGAGGAACAAGTCGAATATATGGAGCGCCTGCCAAGATATAGCGATGCAAGATCAAGGATAGACAATGACCGATTATTCATGTTGTATCAAACAAGAAATAAGAGTAGACAATAAGTCAGTGATACGAAGATAATAGATTGTATTTAAAATATGCTCGATACACTCGTATTTATATTCATCATTCTGTGCAGCCTGTCAACATGTGCAACTGCAGATCCTGACACATTATGCACGACCACGCCATCAAACATCAAGAACAATCGTCTATTTCCGGCGCACATTCCACACTTCTTCCATTCACCAAGTGATCATTCATGCACAACCATGTGCAGCTGTCACACTTTGACACATTTCCATCATTCAAATGGAACAATTTTCTTACGTTCCCCACAATATACACCCTTAGAATATAGTCATCCCGAACCAATTGTATCTCTCCACTTTGTATCATTGTTAGGAGTAGGAACTTCCTCACTTGTTATATCCCCCATCGTTGTATCCATATTTATCACTCCACCAATGAGGTGCGATGATCCATCATTATTTCCTTTTGTTTTTCATGCAACGGCTGTGCCATCAGTCTATTGTGCATTACTGCGGGAATCACATGAAGATCTTGGAATTAGTTGTTTCCATGCGAACGTTCTAAGAATTATATGTCAAAAGATATAAATACTCAAGTTGGAATCGAATAAATCAAATCGGCTAAGCAATCAGCTCACCTTTTATCTTACAACTGAATCTCTAAGTCAGTCCTTGCAAACCAAAAGAGCTGCTGGACTTACATTATCTTTGAATTTATCTTTGAATCAATCATTACACTTTATCATCCACCACATTTGAACAACACTTCAGCCTGTTTCGGTATCATGACCCATTAACTTTGGTGAATCAATCTTCTCGATCTATTCTATCTTTGTCAATTGACAAATTCCATCCACTTTTAACTTTCGACCTTATTCTTTTCAATCCCATTGCACTTTCCTCAGCCTGGCTCGCACAATTAACACATTTCCATCACATTTTATCCCAGTCTACTCAAATACACACCTCTGTTTTTAGCCTGACTCGGGATACTCTTTTACACAACTACTCTCTACCTTTCCGCAGTTCAAATACTCCTGTATCTCTCTTTTGGTACAGCAAATTATCCGATGCTCACCACTCAATCATAACAAGCACATTCCCCGATTTAGACCTTTGAACTTTTGATTCTATCAAAAACAACCCACCAACCCAATCCCACACAATACAAATGGTGCTCATGGCATCTATCACCAAATCACATCAAGGCAAAAACACATAATCTCCAGGTGGTGCTCATTACATGGGCCACGATATCAACACTTCAAGTCAGATCCTCAAATCACACAAGAAACACTCTAAACCAAAACTCATACTCCACACAACCAACCACATGATGTCAGATTTTTAACAGAATGAAATCACCATGAACCGCATATTAATAATTGGTATCAGGAAAACCGTAAAATTTAATAGACCTTGAAGTGATGATTTGCATCCATTGCGGGTCACCATTGGGTCACAAGATTGTGAACCAGTGGAATAGCCATCTACAAAGTGTGTAACAACGGCTGGCAAGAAAATGCAATAATCAGGAACAAGGCCATTATTACTGTAGAATCAAGTAATGTAAGACAATGATGTAAAAGCAAGTTCATTGTTCTAGTGCTCAATGAATATACTATCCACATGGCTTGTGGAGTATATACGGGATTGCATAATAGAAACACAGTGAATGACTGGATAAAAGGAATAGTCAAGTGACCAATCAATATGGGATTATGCTACTCAAAAGCGTTGTGCATATGTGATCAATTTTCACTTCTACGGCATCACGCACCGGCCACCACGACTTGCATGAATGATCGTGATGATCATGCAGCTGTGTTGTCATTCAACTCTTTCCTGTATTACGTCTCATAATGCGCTATCGCTTCCCCCACAACGACAGTCCAAAACGAGAATATTTCTCCACATGCAGCACGGAACAGTGGGGTTTCGAAAGTTATATGGATCGTTTTCAAGGGCAAGATGCAAAGACTTTTATTGTCAGACTATGTTGCAGCATTGCAATGGGTGTTGTCCCACAACATTCGGAATGAGGATCGGGCTCACGTTGGGCGTCTCATCAAGCGATCGAAAAAAGTATGATCTTGTCGTGAAGTAAGCGCGTGTTCTTATGATATTTCTATCTAGGCGCAGAAGGAAAAGACAAAGAATGTTGCTTCCGGTGGAGTCGTATGCACAGTATCCACGCCCGTGTTCATTGGCCAAAATGGCACCTAAATTTGATTCCCCTGTTTCTTTCTGCATAACTCTCATGGTGTTGTTCAGTTCAACCATTTCTAGGGCATTCCAACAAAGAAACGTTACTTGATGGGATTACTGCCCGTGTCAGGTTGCCATGACAGTACTAGCATGGCTGGCCAACTAACGAGCGTAACCAACGTATGATTCACCATTGAGCAAGAATCTCAACACCACCACTCAAATACTCGTTCGCTTTATGCTACTGGAAAGACCACTGCGATACGGTGGGATCGAGTATTATACAAGCGAGTATTCAGAACACATCTTTGGGACAACGCTGTTACCATAGCAATATAAACAATGACATGATTGATTCTTCACACTTATTCATCGTCAGCGATCGAGTGGAAATGATGGATTCGATATCAAATATCACTAAGAAGCGATGGAAGACCAAGGCATATGGGTTTCATGCGACAATGTTTTACAAAAGCAGCCTTACAACTCTTTGATGAACGTCATGGTTCGATCGTGTGTGGACATTACAAAGGATTGCTATTGTCACGTGCAGTAATGGTGATTGGAGAACAATGAGGAGCGGATGGGATCATCCTTTGGTAAGTAGAAAGTTAGTTATAGCCATTTGCTTTGAATAAAGTATAACGTTATATGTGTCAAATCGTGAGAATGGATTGGATATTGATATCTTGGAATACACCATGGCTCTTATTCAGCAATGTCAAAGTTACAATCGCTCACCTTGCATCTGAAGTCAACCGGATATGGGATATTGGATCCGATGAAATTCGGTATAGGATGAATCAAGAATACAGTGATAATCAACCCTCATGTTCGAAGAAGCATTGTACCATTGGAGAAATATTCATCCGGTTGTCTTGATTATAAGTGGATAATGCCAGCGAGAACAAAGGGAGCCAATGTGGATCAAATAAAGCCAACTGCCTTAAGCTCATTTGCACACCATTCTTGTCAATGGGAGAGAATGCATGCATACATGTTTTTTGGCAAGTAGATGTGCGTCTTTTACGAGTTGGCTATTCCCATGCTAATGCTTGATGGATAGGCGCAAGATAGGATCCAATGCCAACAAAGGATGAGAAGAACCTTATTGGTTGATTCAATCGATTCTTAACAAGCATTGGTGTGTGTATAGTCACCAAATACACTCAATGGATGCCTGGGTGTCATCCACTATCAACAAGTGGTCAACATATACCATCTGGAATTACACAAGATCAAGAGCTTGAAGAAATAGAATCTAGCATAAAGACCAATGCAGCTATAACTTTATGATAAACAAATATACACCTTGGCCGATCGAATATTGATCATGGCTCCATATCATCTTCAAAATCAGGATTTCAATGTTGTGCACGATAAAGTCCCTTGCACTTGAAAATGAATTGAGTATAGACAAGTTTATTATGCACATTATGCTGCAGCATTGTATATTCATTATTGAGCATGTCATCGGATGCAGCAAAGCTGAAGCTACTGCAGCAGTTGTGTAACATTGTCATCGTACTAACAATGAAGTTAATGCATCCTCTTTAATATGTGCTAAACGTACATGATACAAAATACGTTACAAGGTCAATCGATACTCACGTTTTTATCTGCAATGCTGACTTGCAGTATCACTTGTATAATAAG
Organism: Lichtheimia hyalospora FSU 10163; assembly: GCA_025094155.1. Lineage (NCBI taxonomy): Eukaryota > Fungi > Mucoromycota > Mucoromycetes > Mucorales > Lichtheimiaceae > Lichtheimia > Lichtheimia hyalospora. Next base: position 61,205 of record PTRB01000059.1, read on the forward strand.
AGGGGTTTGACGTTGCCATGTTTGTTTTCATTGTCACATAAGGCTTTGTTTACACTATTGCAGCCCCGTCAGATCTCAAATGTTACGATGTTGGTTCTTTGACCGAGGAGAGTAAAAATGAGTGTCCAACACGAACAGAAACGCTGCATCGTAATGACAAGTGCATTTTATCGGGTATACGGCACTGAGTGTAGTAGCATTAAAGTTTATGCGCTTTTTGTTACTGGGGTCTTGTGGCGTGTATCACATGGTTCCCATCATGACATTCATTCCAGGTCAAACGATTCTCCATGGAAACACTGCCTTTTTGTGTGGGAGTAAAGACGACGATTTGTCCACTATGGGAACAAGTGAGGGAAAAATTTGTTATAGCTTGTGTTCATTGTTTGCTCTCTTTATCTTTGCCACAAACACCATCTTTTTCTCTTTCTCTCTCTCTTTTTCAAAGAATTGGTTGATTGTTACCTACTTTCTTCTTTTTCTCTTGTTTCTTCTTTACAAGTAGCACAAAGAACAGCATCTTATTGTCAGCAGCCAACATCAACAGTTCATTGTGTGCATGTCATATGCAAGGAAACGCAAGCAACTGAACCATCACGGGAAGCGACGATTTATCTGTAATATATCCAACTGGAGAGTGATTGTGAACAATATACAAAAGGAATTCTATCATGCCCCTGCATGAACATCTATCAGCGGAGCGTGTAACAGGAGCACAACCAGCAGCAGCAGGAGAAAGTAATGGCGATCATGCCAGTTACAACAGTAGTAGTAGTGACAGCAAAACTCGGCTCTGTTTACGGCGTTGGCGATATATAAATCTCCTCCTTTCTTGTGTTCTTTTCATCTTTTGCACCACGAGCTTTCTCCTTTGTCTTCAAGTCGACGACCAACAACAATCCATTTGTAAAATTTGGTCACAGCCTAACCGATACCCAGTTATTCGACATCCATCAACTCCATCACCTTCACCTCATCCCATGCCTGAGTGTCCTGATTATACAGAGTATGTCAGTCAATTGGATGATCATGTTCTTTTTATTGATCAATGAATAGTTTTGCTAGAGAGTTTCATGGACCTGGTAGTGGTGGTCCATTGAATTTACCATTTCAAAGACCTATTGAAGCATGTCGCAAGTTTGTGAGTCATGCCATTGATTCGACTATTGAAACCATTGCATCCAAGGTAATGGGTTAGATTGTTGTACCTGGTAAATGAACTCAGCTGAGCATGAACCTTCCACAGATGACAGATCCCGATTTGGCACGTCTCTTTACCAACGCCCTTCCCAATACACTTGACACAACAATTCAAGCAACCCAATGTGTTCGTAATGCTACCGATTGTGACACACCCTTGTCATTTGTCATTACAGGCGACATTCACGCCATGTGGTTACGTGATTCAGCCAACCAGCTATTGCCTTATATCGATGCTATTAATCAAGACGTCAACTTGAAACGACTCTTTCTCGGATTGATTCATATGCAAGCTCAGTTTGTTCACTTGGCTCCTTACGCCAATGCATTCAATGAACCTGTTTCGATGAAGGATGGTGGCATGGAAAAAAGGGAAAGCTTTAATGCTGCTCATACCCGTCAAGAGGGTGGTAAGTCTAGCCATGTGCTCCTTTTTATCTTTATGCTAATGATATTATACTAGTGTACGAATACAAATGGGAGATTGATTCATTAGCATCTTTCCTTGGATTCTCATATCGCTATTGGAATATGACCGGTGATGATTCATTTGTACGATCGGATACGTGGGTGGATGCTGTCAACGATGTGTTACGAACGATCCAAGAGCAACAGGAACCTACATTTGATCCCAAGACTGGTATGTGAGAAAAGGACATGGTACAAAGAGAGCATGATGGGTTAACATGATGCATAGGTGAACCCATGACACCGTATTATACATTCACACAAACCACGAATCGACCTACCGAGACACAATTCAACGAAGGCATTGGCAATGCAGTACAACGCACTGGACTTGTCAAGAGCTTGTTTCGTCCTTCAGATGATGCTACAGTTTTCCCCTTTTTTATCCCAGGCAATGCTCAAATGTCAGTTGAATTGGCCCATATTTCACAAATGCTAAGCCAGATCCATGGCAACAACAAGGGTGATCAACAACCGGTATCCAATCAAGACCAACTCAAAGCCATTGCCGATCAATCTGGACAACTCGCCAAGGAAATCCGTGATGCGATTTACAAGTATGCTGTAGTGGATGTACCTGGATTCGACAAGGTGTTTGCTTATGAAGTGGATGGCTATGGATCACGGTTGATTATGGATGATGCCAATGTACCAAGTTTACTTGCTTTGCCCATGCTCGGATTTGTGGATGCGAATGATCCTGTTTACCAGAATACTCGAAAATTGGTCTTGTCACGTGCCAATCCTTATTACTTTGACGGACCACGTGGTAGTGGCATTGGTGGTCCTCATATCGGCATCAATTATGCATGGCCCATGTCACAAATTGTCAGGGTAAGTGGATGGGATTCGGTAGCGATCATGGAAAAGATAAAACTCATCATGTTATAGATTTTGACTTCATCGGACGATAATGAGATCAAGCAAGCACTGGACATTATTCTACATTCCACTGACAAGACAGGACTTATTCATGAATCATTCAATGTATATGACAAGAAGGATCCTGGAAAAGACATGTATACACGACCATGGTTTGCATGGGCCAATGGCTTATTTGGACAAGCAATTCTCAAGATAGCTAAAGAAAGACCCCACCTTATCATGAAGCAGTAGATTCCCGTTGTAGTTTACTATGATATGTATATATACTTCATTGAACACCGGATACATGGATGAATGAATCTTACAAAGGAGTTTTCGTTCCAGTGTGTAAAGTGGGTGAAGGGGTGTTGTTTCATTATGGCAAGGAACATGAGTGGTTTGACAATGTTCATCGTGTGGAACGACACTACAAATGAGTAGAGTACGTCTTTATTGAATGATTATCATGGAATGATTAATATAGCAATGGATCAAGTGGTAATGAGAGGATGCGGTTTCATTATGCTCAGTCCTGCACACATGAGAATAAACTTGCAAAGTACATTGTCCAACGGGTGACCCATCATGTTTCAAAGGCGACTCTCTCTCAAATAATCCTCTCCAGTATTGCATGACTCTTGATAAGGCGTATCCAATAGATCTTTATAATATAAGCTTAAGGTATAAAGATGGGGGAATCGAATGTTTTTCGGTATATACATGATAGCTTTAATGTGTAATCAGTGGCTCTTTGTTATGTAATGTCTAGATGGAAACAAGGTCGATTCTCAGTTGCTTGTTGCTGGATGATGGTCTCCAAATGCTTGATATCCTCCGAATGCCAGCATATGCCATATTACAGACAAGATTCGCATTAGTATGTGTATCCATGGAAACATGATATATGTAACATTTTGACTTACTTTGAGAAAACCAAATAGAACACGCAATATGAAGGTAGAAATAGGTGATGATTCTTCCGAGTCCACAGCCAACGTTGAAAAACACCAACTGTAGAGGGAGTTTGTCATAGCAAGGGTAGCTACCAAGATATCACCAACTATTCGTGGCAGGTGAGTCGTGTACATTAACAATGCCCTTCTGTACACGAGACCATGTGTCGCCTTTTCATCGGTCTAGCCACGTCCTTCATTGCATCTCACAACCAGGATGGCTTCCTTGTCCACAGCCAACGTTGAAGAACACCAACTGCAGAGGGAGTTTGTCATAGCAAGGGTAGCTACCAAGCCAACTAGATTGTTCACAACAGGCGAGTCGAGTGTCTTGACTGATCCCTTCAACACTAGAGGCCCTTTGTCATCTTTTTATCGATCAAGTCGTGGTTTGGCGATGCATGAGGAGAAAAGAAGCAGTGCTATATGATTCAGTGAGTTATAGGACTATCCACGTCATCACCACCAAGCATAAATTAACTATCTCAGTGCATTTCCTTTATTCGGTCCACTTTTTCTGTGTAACCGGTCCACTTTTTCCTTGCAACAGGTCCACTATTTCCCTCAACCGGTCCACTATGATCAAGCGGTGTAATCCCTATTTACTCCTCTGTTCTGCGCTTTCGATCCATACTTTATGTTATATCGCTTTGACAATGACGATCTGAAACGTAAATACTTTGGACAACATGGTACTGAGCACTATGAATTGGAAGCCGTTATATCCCCACCATGGGATCTGTGGTGGTGGTGCGCTATGCTGCCCGCTGGAGTCGAAAAAATTAAGTGGGTGAGTTCAGCTACTGTGGAAAGCTCGAAGTGGAAGTGGGATGGTGGTACACTATTCGGAATGTTGGCGTTACTGAACCGAATGATGATGTGGTTGGTGCCAGCCCTGCTCCTTCGGTATAAAACTCTTTCAGAAGTTTGTTTCCCCACCCTTGATTCAAGATGCCTGTTTCCTATTCTTGCACGTTTTAAGAAGATCCAGAATTAGAGTTTGTTTGTTAAATGTTTTGAAAATCTGAAAATAAGAGCGCGGTTTGGGTTGACCAGCCACATCATCACTCGGTTCAGTATTGCCAACATTCCGATTGTTCGATGGTGGACATCATTACCATCTATTGATTTATGCATGAGCAATCAACCACACCTTGACCACCCAATTAATCAAGTCATGCAATATCTTCCCTTATCTTTCTTTGTGAGCACATATATTCACACGCCCACAACGTTCATATAAAGAATGTTGTCGCCTACTTTACTCCCACACATCTCTTTCCTCTATCATAACCCTTTGGTTGCTTACTCAAGTTGGTGTGTATCATGGTTTATATTATTCCTGTGAATGAATCTGGCCTGTGCATTGATCGTGCTCAATTCTAGCTTGTCGTTGTTATCCTACTCCCATTATCATTGTGGACAACACATATTGCGTTACAATTTGATTCTTGGAATCAGGTAAAAAGCTATTGTCATATAAGTTTGATGGATCATATTCATCGCATGCCTAATTCGTTTTTTTTTCGATGTAGCTTCGGAAGGTGATACATTTGAAGAAATTTGAATCAGCAACAACATAGTGCATTTGATAAGGTGCGCTTAACCAGATGGTTGGCATAAAGACACCACTACCACCGCAGATCCCAAGGTGGGGATATAACGGCTTCCCTATGAGTTGGATAGCAATATACGCAATTCAGAGGACTATATCGACACCGTCTTGAATACAGGTTATCGTCAAACACCATCCTACTTTGGAAGATATGGATGATACTGTCACAGCAACTAGGATGGATGATTTAATAGCGATCCATCACAACATTGTTGCCAGCATAGTTTGGCGGATATATCTTCCAGAACGATGGATCCAAAAGCATCTGAAATGGTGTGGAGTGATTGAATCCTTGGGCCGATATTGAAAGCACGTGTACGATATATATACATCTTCAAGATCAAGCAGTAACATTTACTGGCTGGAGAAGAAGCTATTGTCAAATCCACAGTCTACAAGGCCTGAACCAAGATATCTCATGGATGGTGTTGTGCGAACGATTAAGCTTTGTGATCTTATTGGAAAAATCTAAAGCATTCTAAAGGGGACCTTTCGAAAAGAACTTTAATCACCACAAAGGGTCGCTTGGCTTGTCACCCATGTCCAACCTGGTTCCCGATACCTACCAGTATGCAGCCAGCATATGCACTTGGCAGAGAAAGCCTCCAAGATTCAGATACCATCAGCATTCAACAAGAAAGCGAATGAACTTTTATTGAACGGTGTTGATATGTAATGCACTAGTGAAAAGTTCTTCTATTAATGAACTAATGTGAATGTACCATGTGTAGCACCACTGAAGAGTCTACAAGCAGCCTACAACGCAGATGGTGCTACGATTTCCCCCTTTTCTTATTCTTGACAATGTAGTAGACCCCACTCCGGTAGAATAGGATATGTATATAAATGTGGATTAAGACAAGACATGTAAATGGGTATCTTGAAAAGGAGCTTTCATCCCAATATGTACAGTTGGAAGAATGGAAAGTTGTTACATTGTGGCAAAGAACATTTGGTATACGAGTGATTTGACAGTGTTTGGATCATAGCAAAGGTAAGCTAGTAGTTGCTGTCTAGCACAGTTGCACTTAAACCTATGTCTCTTCTACGGCATCACGCATCAGCCACCACGACGTGCATGAATGATTGTGATGATCATGCAGCTGTGTTGGCATCCAACTCTTTCCTGTATTACGTCTCATAATGCGCTATCGCTTTCCCCACAACGACAATCCAAAACGAGAATATTTCTCCACATGCAGCACTGAACAGTGGGGTTTCGAAAGCTATATGGACCGTTTTCAAGGGCAAGATGCAAAGACTTTATTGTCAGACTATGTTGAAGCATTGCAATGGGTGTTGTCCCACAACATTCGGAATGAGGACCGAGCTCACGTTGGGCGTCTCATCAAGCGATCGAAAAAAGTATGATCATTGTCATGGAGTAAGCACGTGTTCTTATGATATTTCTATCTAGGCACCGAAGGAAAAGACAAAGAATGTTGCTTCTGGTGAAGTCGTATTCAAAGCGCAGCAGATCACAATAGGCGACAACAACAAGTATGTATGCCATTACACCCAGAGTAAAAATACTAACATTGCCTTTAGGGTCACCAACAACTTCAAGCTGCCGATAAAAGTAAGAGCTCTCTCAAGTTTTATACAATGCTTGGCTGATTCTATGTGTATCGAATAGCGTGACAACAGTTGCCTTGACGATGCTAAAGATGACAACACAGACCAGCGGGCGGAAAACAACCTAAATCAAGATCAAGCAGCAAGACAGGATGATCAAGACCAGCAAGAGAATGGAGCAGACGATGATGATGAAAAAGTGGATCAAGGTACATGTTGATGAATTTACCGTCTTGATCTAAACGAATCACTTTTAGTTCTCTCACTTTGGGATGGCTGGATAAAGTACATTGAGTCATATGTCAACGACAAACCAGAAAATATATTCAGGTACAAGTGATCAGATTCAAAGTGTCATGCACTCGGCTCATTTTTAACCCATTAGACCCGAGCTTCATAATGTATTGTGGTGTGGACAAGGAGTCCATAAAAGGGAAGGTGTGCCTGATGCATTGTTTCAAGGGATTCAAGATGTCAACAACAGCAGTAGGAAACGAAACGAAAAGGTGTTTGACGGACTTCAAACATACATTGACAGCGTGTTGGATGCGGTTGGTACATGTTCAATTTAATGGAAATCGTGTCTTGAACTAACATGATCTTTGTACCACCAGCCTACTTTGGATGATATGGATGATGCAATTGCAGGAACAAGAGCAAGTGATATCTCATCAGCTCACCGCAACAAGTTTTATTTCGTCAAAAGCATCTTTACAGCAATGTAAGCTCCCGAGTTTAATTCATTCAAGCTCTTGCTCATATTGTGCATGATCGTAGTGCGGAAAACATCTATTCCGGAATGATCGATCCCAGGACATCTGAAATGGCATGGAATGACTCTATTATTTGGCCGATATTGAAAGCATGTGTGCGTTACATGCAACGACAGAATCAAAAAGTGGCTTTTATTCCAGGAGAAGAAGCTTTGAACAGTATGGCCAATTCAAACTCTACTAGCAGTGAACCAAGGTATCGCGCCGATGGTGTTGTGCGAGCGACCAAGTTGAATGACCTTGAAGTGTGTCTACTGGAAACATCGAAAGCACTTGGAAAGGCGGGCAGGCCAAAGAAAAGCTTTGATCATCACAAAGGGATGTTTGGGTTGTTATCCATGTTGAAACGTGTTGCTGAGACGTACGACTATGCAACATACAAAGAGCTTGGATCACTGAAATTGATATTTCTCCATGGTCATGGTACGTAAGAATCCTTCTTGTTCCTCTTCGTGGTATCCATATTGACCACGTCATTCGTGTAGGTGATTCGATTCGTGCTTGGACATTACAGTCTCCTCAACAAAACGTGTATTTGATGGAGAAAGTATTGAAGATTCAGATACCATCAGCATTCAACAAGAAAGCGAATGAATTGTTTTCATTTATTGAATCATGTTGGGATTTATTGGTATGTGATGCATTTGTAAACATGCTTCTATTGATAAACTAATGTGATATGTAGCACCATATGGTTGGAACCTTTGAAGCACTGGAGAGTTTACAAGCAGCCCATGACAGCATGATGCGAAAGTACAGATACGGTGCAAGTTCCCAGAGGCACCATCCCAAGCTCAGCACTCTTGTGGATCCAAAGATTGTACGAATGAGCGAGAGACAACATGCTACAGTTGTTACTGATGATGGTCCTGCAAGTTCTCCACTTCAAATGATGGACAATGATTTCAGTGCAGAATCCGATGAATAAAGATGCCACGCATGTTTCGTATCACTCGTATGTAGAATCATTCATTTCAGACAACGACATCTTGTTGAATCCATTTCATTCCCCTTGTTCCTGTTCTTCTTTGGATATGAGCCAAACAGTTCCCGCTGCCACGCCAAGTGAATTGCCAGACACGATTGCTGGTTTATTGTCACGCATGTTGAAAGAACTACAATGCCCGATCTGGTGAGAGAGAAGGAAGATCGATCGACTACTGCGCAATCAACTCATTGACCCTACCTAGTATTCAACCTATTACCAAAGCAACCAGTACACCATGTGGACACACATTCTGCCGACAGTGTATTCAACGTTGGCTGCAGCAGTGTCAGGGCGTAACGTGTCCTTGTTGTAACTATAAACTACACCGACGGTTATTGTATGAATCAGAATCGATCGATCGCCTGGTAACCGAGTTTGGCAAACTACGTGAAGCTTATGAGCAAGAGACACATGAAGGTAGGAATCCTGCATGTCAAATTTAGTATATGCATCTCATGCATGCGATAGATCTTTCCTTGGTGGTGCCTGAACAACACGAGATGGATTGGCGTCAGGAACCAGAACCTAATTTGTCATTGCAATATCCATATCCAACCAAGCAGCAAAGAGATACATCCTCCTCCTTCCAATCAGGTCAAGAACAAAGTGCTACTTGTGATTCAGAAGTGACCCATGTAACATCCTTGGAAATACGTCAAGGTGAGTAAAAGCAGAATGATAGGCTGGGATCAAGCATTCAATGAAGAGAATTAGCACAGGAAACCCATGCACGATTTGATGCCATATCAACAGCAACGGACCAAGAGCAAAGAAAGACAATGGCATCATCCATTGTCTCATTGGATTCACCCGTTATTGCCGTAAGCCGTATCACGGATGTGCGTGTGGTAAGCATCCCTATTACATACACATCATGAAAGAAAACCTAATGTTTTATTCTAGTTGCAAATTATACCATCGCTCTTTCGCCAAATGAATGCCAAACGTTTGACTTTGGTCACTCAGGAGATTACATTTGTTTTGGTATCTACAGGTATGCGTGAGAAAGAAATATGTGTATGTTTACCTAACAGTGATCATCCTAGATAAGAATCGATTGGCTCAGTGTGCTACCATGTATTTGCAAGCCATCCTTTTAGGCAAACCGGTCGTGAGTACGCAATGTAAGTATGAAAATGCACAAAAGAGAATCATTTTTACTTATTAGGAGAGTAGGGGTATTGGATTGCCATGATCAAAATGAAATCTTGCCAGTGGAGCCATATCTTGTGGTTGGAGATACGAGTAAAGGAGCAAATCAAGCACCCCAACGTGTGCGAGAGTTATTAGCCAAAGGTGTAAGTGGATACACAATACAGCTTGGATAAGGGTATTGATGAGGAAATCATAGCAACCGCGACTCTTTGAAGGACAAGCATTTTATCTGGATGGCGAATTTCGCAACCCAAGCAAAGAAGAACTGATGTCATTGATCACACTGGGTGGAGGACGCGTGGTAGCATCGCATGACGCGTCCGTGCAGATCATATGTCCTGATGATAAGGATACTTTGGAACAAGAAGCAGCAACATCATGGCAAGGTGGTCCTATTTCCAAATGGTGGATTATCGATTGTATCAGTGCATACAAGGTCCTTGATCGCAAGTTGTACCACGTTGCATAATGCATCATCATCTTCTGCGCCCCCAGCAGCATCAGCATCATCAAAAAAAAGAAGCCAACCCATTTATGTCACTTTCTTTTTCTTTTTTTTCTCACAACAATGGATACTTTGAGTGTTTGGATTCGACGACAGTTACTTTCTGTTACCACTACCAAGAATACAAGTGATCAAGAAGAGGAGACCACCACTACCAACACTACCACGGTCAATCCGCGAGACCAACTTTTACATACACACCATTTGCATCGACGACGCCCTTTTCGTCGCACTTCGGTTCAACTTGCACTTCCTGATGTAGCCGTCTCATGACTCTTTAGCAACAATCCAGTTGTTTTGTTGCCAATTAGGATGGAATGGATGATAGTCAATAGGTCAATTATTATTAGTTCCATAAAAGATGTTTTTTATATATGTGTATGGGAGTTTTTATACAAAAAAGTGGAGGAGTGAGTAAGGGTATACATGGAGAGAAGTGAAAAGTTAATTAGATAAAGAATGATCATGTTCTTCATAACGTGGAGTATATTCTGGCAAGTCGAGATCAATGTTGACAGCTTCATCACCTGCAGGCAATACAACACCCATATCGGCTGTAGTGAGATTAGCCGTTTCGCCAGCAGGATAATCCGTGACAATGATAGGATATTCCATGGAGACGGGTTCAGGTTGTTGAATTTCAGAATGATTGCTTATAAAATGCACCACGAGACGAAGACGATGAGAAATATCAAGGAACGGATTAAAAGTGTGTGTGTTGACAGGGCGTTGGATAGGATTGGCTGGTGTACTAATAGGAATCGGAGTGCGCACAAAATGTGTTTCTGATGAACCTGAGAAAGGGGGTGGATGATAACTTGTGGATGGGAATCGCGTGATCATGGGTGGTAAATTGTGTACGCCTGATTTCGTCGAGAATCTAAGCAATGGATCCATCAGTCGATTGAATATACACATTATCTACCTTGATTACCTATAAGTCTCAATCTCTTCCAATGCAAGTTCAATACGATCCACTTGGACTCGTTCCTTTTCAACACTCCATCGAAATGCAATGACGATTTCCCCTGCTTCAATAGCCACGGCCTTGGGAACTTCAGCCGAATATTCAAACCATCCTTGAGCATGACTGTATTCGACACAAGGAATCATGGCACTTGGACTTGGCAAATAATGTCGACATACGGTCACTTTCTTTTGAATGCGATACTTTTTGAAAAAGGTGCCTGCTGAAAAGTTGGCAGCAAGTGTATATTCCACATGAGCATGGCGTGTCTTGATACTGGGTGGTAATGTCGTAGGTAAATGTAATCCAAATTCAATCACCTTTTCACCGGTAAAGATCAATTCCTTTTCGATATCGCACAAGGTCATGTTGGAGTCAAGTCGCATCGTTCCTTGGCCATTTCCATTATTCTGTTCCGCTAATTCACGTGGTAACGCTGCCAAGGGTGCGTGAATATCCAATCCGGCTTTGCCCACATATTGAAGCGTAATACGATTCCACTTGATCTTGGCATCATTAAACACCACTCTTCCCATGAGCCGTGTTTGTACTTGGGACATTGGATTGTCATGAGTAGCCGGTCCAATAAAATATACAGGTGCTTCATCAAGTTGTAAATCAACCGGGGGAAGGTGTTTACTTGTATCCGAAGTAAAACGTCGCATAGCTAAAGTGTCAAGCGAACGTCGTGGTTGTGGTGGTTACTGTTGTTATGGTGTTCAAAGTGGGAGGAAATGGTAATCAAGTCAACTCGTACAATGGAAAGAGCGGGATCCTATTTGAACCAGTCACTGGGAATCTCTTATCATGGCTTTATTATCTAATACTTTTTGATACTGTACTTTCCCAACGACTCGTCAAGTCATCATGGGTTATCATTCAACAAATAAAACAGCCATCTTGTGAACCACATTGCCATCGTCATTCTTGTTCTCTTTCATGTTACCTTCTTGGAATCCACATGAGCTATAGCGACTCGGTTTTCTTGTTTGCAAACGACACATGAGTGATCACATATGCAGTATCTATTTATGCGATGGATTGTATGGTGTTATACGTGGTTTATTTCTACAAAGTTATCACAATGTCCCTTTGCTTCGTCTATTTGATCATCGAAAATCCACAAGTGTCAAGGATAATCTATGCATGTGATTTAGGAATACTCATCCTATACAAGGCACACACAATGGATACACACCAACACCCCCCCCCAGCTAGTCAAGAAGGATGGATTGCTGCAGTGAATCGGTCAATGACAATGGGTATGCATATCAATAGTGTGTCAGCTAGTGCTAACTGGATTCATTCGGCCAACAGTGATTCCTCTCATCCACACAAGGAGTTGATGCCAATCTTGGAAGCACTGCTCATGCTCAAGGTATGATCAAGATATTTGGAATAGAGTGATTACTCATTTCGCTTTTTCCTTTTATTTTAGCATGCCAGACTCAGAGACACACTAAGATCATCCAAGGAGATTGGCGGACATGTGTTCAGCAAGTATTAAAGATCGATCCACAGTTGATATTAGCTCTTTGTGTATCCTCGGGCTTGAACATTGTACCTAGACATCACACCTTCTCTAAACAAAAAAGAACACTGCTCTTTGTATATGGAGTGCCAAATGTTGAATGTAGTTTATGTATTGTCATGGATGCAAGAAAAAGGAAAAAGCTAAAACTATGTGTGTAAGTGTGTGTTTGAATGAATATAAAATGTATCAAAACTGGTTGGTTGGTTGGTTGGGGGGGTATATCGAATGCTCGTACAAAAATGAATATGGATGGTGGTGGTGGTGGTTGTAGTAGTAGGTTGGATGATTCCTTATTTCCAGGTACCATTCTTCCATTCGGGGGCATTTGGATTCAATCCACTGGTCGTTGTCGTCGTGATACCCTTTTTGTGTTTAGAAAGGGGTGGTGGTATCATCATCATCTTGTCCACACGCATTGTAGTGGTAGGGGTGCCTGCTCGAGTGATGGGAGGAGATACAAGTGCCAATGGGAAATCCGACATGGGTTTTGAGTAATGATGAGGACGATGATGTTGCATGGTAGGTGATGAAGCTGCACTGGTTGGAATCTTGACTTTGCAATGAATCAATTCACCATTGATATTGGTATTGAATACAAGATAACCATCTTCTTCACGCACCGATCCATCTTCATCCTGACAAGGGGGTTGTTTAGGTCGTTGTTGTTGTTTATGCATACGAAGACCTGTAGAGGAAGGGGATGAACCTGGTGTTGGTAATCGATGATGAGTAGTAGCAGCAGGTGCTGAAGGATGATGCATGGGTGGTCCAGGACGCCTGGGTTGAGGTGGTGCTCTTTTGCCTTGTGGATGATTCTTGTATTGACGCAACTCGGCTTTCAATGCATTCACTTGTTGTTGTAATTTCTCCATCTTTAACATATCTTCGGTTTGACGTTTGTGAAACTCGACATGTTGTTGTTCAAGATGTTTGGTTTTACGTTGTTCTTCAGTTAATCGCCCATACAAGGATTGACATTCATATTGAAGTTGATGTGATCTTGTGGTAGCATCATCATCATTACGTGTTGGATGACTTGATGAGCTGTTACTTGATTGAGTAGGCAAATGATTGTTTGTGTGAGGATGACTACGCCATGCAGCCGTCACTTGATTTTCTAGGGCAATAAGGCGTCGGTCCAGCCGTGCCGTAGCCAATTCCAAATCTTCAAGACGCACCTCGTCTTGTTTCCATGGTGAACATTCATGCTTATGTTGTTGTTGTTGCATCGCTTGCACTCGAGTTTCCACTAGTTGATCAATCTTGTTTGCTAATTTATCCCATACTGAGTGATCAACTACTGGTGAAGCATGATTACAATAATGGTGCTGATATCGACAGGGGCATTCTCCTCCTCCTACTCCATGAGTCATTGAAGCTCCTCCACCAGTGGTTGCTCCTCCTACTTCGGCGTCACCTCCTGGCATTCTCAGGAACTGTTGATGCTGTGATGGTGGTGATTGCTATATAAAATGACAAAAAAAGAAATCAGTAAAGAGTTTGCATTTCTATTTTTTAGTTATGCCCGTGGTTACGTACATGGTTGGTTCCACTCGCAGCATGATGACGATGATGACGACTATGGTCAATCACGTGTACTACAGCGGGGTCATCATAAAGGTTTCCATGATGTTGTAATACAGCAAATGGATGTGGTAATGGCTTTTTGGTCACTTCTTCACTATGACAAGATATAAGTATATAAAGAATAATAAAGATAGGATGAGATTTACCTATCATCATGCTGTTGTTGTGTTGGTAACTATATTGTTTATGAGTGAATAAATGGATGATCCTAGTAATATATTAATATTTACCTCGTCTTCCATGGTAGGAGAAGCTGATTCGACGGATGAAGAACAGGACGAAAGAGAGGGTTCCATTTTGTTCGTGGCTGATGGTTTCTATCACAAGACCACGGATTAATGTCAATGATGGTTGGTCAAGATATGGATTGCATAAATTATTATACCTGATGCAAAAATAGAGTCGATACTGGCTCAATGATTTCGGTGTTATGGGAACGTGAATGATGATGATGATGAGCGGCACAAAAATGACAGGGCGGCTCGGGTCCTGGTACTGTGCCTTCCGACCAAGAATGATTCTTTATACACATAGAATGATTGACATGTGAGTTACTATCATCCCATTGTCTTGTTGTTTATTATTACCTCTGATGGATGATGATGTTGTTGTTGTTGCTTCTTTGGTGGTAAAGATACAATCACAGGACGCTTCTTGCAAGTATCTTTGGGAGGTGTTGGTGTAGTAGTAGTAGTAGTAGTTTCCGTTGGTGCTGTTGCTGTTGCAATATCACTCATTCTGTGTCAATGTTGCAATGGGAGCGGAAATGAGTGAGTGTAAAAGAAAAAAGGACGAGGCAAGAGGATAATAAAGAGAGGAAAGAGAAAGAAAGAAAAAGGCGTAACACAGGAAATGACACGATAAAATGTCAATATAAAGGACACAGGGGATGATGATGATGAATTGGTGTTTGATAATAATGGGTGCCTTTTATGTCTGAGTACACAAGTTGTGCTGCTACTGTAAAGAGCACATGTAACAAAAGAGGCCCAGACAATGGGAGAAAGCCCTTGTCCTACTTGTACAGCAGCAGCATTTGTTACTCTTGTTGGCTAGGCACATGCAGCAGCAGCAGCAACAACCACTCATTCACTCACTCACTGCACCACTCAAGACTGATGATAATGATGTGGTAATTTTTGGGGGAGAAAGCCCTTTTCTTACCCTCCCCCCTATAATCCCCTCCCTTTAATGCACATGGATATTTGGGGGGTCATAAAGTGCCACAAATGGGTTGGGCTGTAGCAAAATTTCCCATTTGTCCTCTTCTCACTCTTATCCCCTTGGCTACTACTATTTATGGCAGACACAGTAGCAAAAAGTCATCATATCCATGAATAAAATGTATCATTACTCATTCGCTATCGACGATCCTCCTTTCCTATGTAAATCAGACATTGCTCTAGACTATCCAAGGGGTTATCATATGTGCATTGTCTATCCTTTCATCAAGAGTACATCATACGACGACACCATTCATACCTGTTTAACGCCTTGTTCTGCACTTGAAGGATGCAAAACACCTAGTATCGTGGTGGATTGATCCGGGTCCCCCTTTTAACTCCCAACATACATTGCATGTGCATGACATGTACGAATGAAAAGAGAGAATACACAGTGTGTGATGGATCCTTGTGATGATGCTCATGTTTGAGATCCGCGTCAATAGGCATAGCTTGACAAGGACATGAAATAATCATTGTTGGTTAATCGAGAGATGCATTGCTCTTTCTCGTCATTTTCTTTGTGCTCATATACATGATCCATTATTCTCATTTGAAAATGTTTCCTTATTAGAACGTATTTGACATGCACCATGCGACGATCTCTCTTTCTCATATTCTCTTACATTTCCTGACCTGCATATAAAAAGTCACCACAAATATGATCCACACTACTGGACAACCAGCATGTGTCGCATGCATTTACAGCAGCTTTTCACACCAATCCCCATCATCCAATGCGATGCAGATACATGACAAACGTTACAGGTCCTATGCTTGATGGACTAATTTTCATTTCTTGTACCTTCCTCCCCCAAAAAATGAGCTGGTTAGTTAAACCAAGAGTGCGTCATATCACGCTGTTAATTGATCCTATGATGGATTGATACAAGAGGAGGTTCATCCACTTTTTTTTTCGCTCCGCATACATTCCGGGGTCAAGAGTGGTAGTAACACAACCATCGGTTCGGTTCGCGAGTGGTGAAAAGCTTATACGCACGTGGTGGATGTGCAACTCCGTCAGACAAAGGAGGAGGGCCAAGGGGGTATCTTTTCTTTTCAAAAAGACGGCCTGCATGATGATTTTTGGCCCATTGAACTGGCACTGTTTCACAGAGAAATTGTATGGTGTATTTGTTGGTTCACAAAAGACCGATCATTCCATTTGTGATATTAAATATCTTTGTACTTTATAAAAGATTTCCCGTCATGTCTGGATTGTTCTAGTAGCTATCAATCATCATTAGAAATGAAAACGAAACAGAACGGGTGTATGTGTCAATAAAAGATACAAGGCATGCTTTACATAAAAAGAATGAACAATGTCTGTGAGAGTGTGTGGGTATTTGGATGATCCATTTTATTGCATGGTATCAATTTTTTTTTCTTCTCCTCTCCGATCTACTCTATTCACGCTGAGTAGGTGGATGATAATGATGACTCTATGCCTCCTCTTATTACATTGTAATCTATACGCAGTTGACTTTTACAACAAGTCTCCGAAACACCCCCTTCCTTTTCTCCTCGTTTCCTCATCCTCCCTTTCAAATCCCCTCGAGAATCGATCAAACACACACTCAGATGATAGAGTGATGTAAGAGCCCTGCATGGTTGGAAATGATCATGTTGTTGGTGCCAAGTTATGTGTGAATATGTTTGTGTGTGTAACGCCAAGTGACTCGTGTGCTACAGGAAAACAAAGAGAGGCATCGTCATCGTACCGAGATTCCGAAGGCGTGTGTAACCTAGTTGCTACGCATTCTCACTGCACGCGAGATGTGTCACCTTCTCCAACCACTATGTTTCCACGTGTCTGATGATATTCTCTCCGCATTCTAAATACTTCTCAGAATGTGGCTGACGTGTAATCGATGTGACAAGAATGCTGCAGTCTTGGCATGATATACAATAGCATATAGGTGGAGATATTGATAATGCACTTTTTACTGGATGGAAGAAATTCACCTTATCCACAGCCATTTTAAATGGTCACCATTGTGGATTACAAATTTACACAGGAAAAGGATGGCATCATGGCGAATAATATTGCCATACACGACTTGCCAATGGTATATGTCATAGACACTATTGACAAAATGTTGTTGTGGAATAAAGGTGTTAAAGCATGAAGAGAAGATTGACAGCAACAATGTGTGTGATATTCATTGTTGGATTAAAAAAAAATATATATCCATCACTCCAAGCAAAAGGTGCATGTATGACCCGTATCAAAAGGCTGGTAATAGGTATCTCATGAACAATGAATCACGTGCTTAGTCTCAAGAATCTTTTAGTAATCTTGTTTTCCTTGGATCTATGGGCAGCTTATGCACAAAGGTGCAATAGGCACCCGCACCTATGCTTATGTGGACGACATTATCCATGGTGTTCATTTATCAATTGTGGGTCGATTTCGACCAAGCGATTCAAAGAATCAATGTATTCATTGTTCCCTAACACAATAAACACATGCATGTATGTATATGATATGATTATTCTTCATTGTGAGCAACATCTAGACCCATTGTGTTGAAAACTCTGTTCCTCATCTTGAACCAATGTAGTGGTGACATTTCTTGGTTTACACATATAAATACACACAACTGAAAGAAAAAGGCAAACAACCAACATTCATCGTTGTCTTGTACCCCTTCCCATCTTTTTCTTTTCCATTTATTCTTAATTGCCCTCCATTCTTTTAACGGTCTTCATAATGCACTCTTGCGTATCATGCACTGTCACCTTTGACACGTACCGCGAATTGGACGAGCATCGTCGTACCATGCATCAAGACACTGTTCTTTTGAGATTTATTAGCCAAGGAGGTAATGTATAGTAATGCATCATCCATTCATTGATCTAAACCATATGGATTGAAGGCTGGACCACCAAGGTGAAGCGTCAACGAGATACTTGTTTTCATTGTCCCTGTGGCGTATTTCGTCATCGAGATTCCAAAGAGACTCGGCGCCATGCAAAGAATTGCAAGTTGGCAAGCATGCCTGAAACAAGAGTGGCCAAGAATGTACGTCGTCCTAGGAGATCAAGTCGAACAAGTATTGGATCTCCACAGAACCAATCATCTGACAAGCATAATGAACAACAAGAGGATCATCCCAATGCACGTATGGAAGCTTTAGCAAATGCAGCTGGTACAGTTGTACGTACATCCCAAGTCATGCATCCCATGGTGACAAGAAGAAGAGCTAATACAACAAGAGCATCCATGATCCATGCTGCAACTCCTGATCTTTTTCATCAAGTGACTTCATTGGTCGCAGCTGATACAGGATCCTCTATTCGTCTCTTGCATCCTGGTAGTAATGATGACATTACCCATCATCGAGCACTTGAGTTATCACAACCAGGTTCTCTGCGATTTTCATTTGATGTGTTGCATGCTCGTCATACGAATCGACGTCTTGTATCCATTCACATTGCTTTACATTCATCCATGATCGATGTGCTCGCCATGGCTCGCATCATTACTCGTGTTTGCGATTCTGTTCCTGGAGGTGCCCCTGCTGCTATTCGCATTTGGCGCTCATCGTCCACTTGATTCCATCATACTAGTTATAACCCAGTTTATTAATTAAAGATCATTCTTTGTTGGAAACATGAATGTTGGGCTTTCTTTGCAAGTTCCTTGTACTCGAATGCAATCAAATAGGACATACAGCTGGTATGATGACATGGGTATGTCTATGAATTCATATGGATGGTTCCAAATGCAATGCTTCAATAAACACTCTTATTACTCAAAAGAGGTGGTGACCAAGAAAAAGTAATGTCGTACATAATCAATAGAAAATCAACAATGAAACAGGCGTGTGCTTTGTGGAGCAATGTAATACATACACTGCTATTGATTGCTCTGATAGCAACCAATTTAACGTTGCTTCAATGTCAGCTCTAATGAACATGGACTTTACATTTATTATGGCAGTGAGAATAAGGTTGGCTTGCATGGCAATAGAGTGATGGACTCACTTTTGCATGTGATCCTGAATATCATGATAGGTCAAATGCTAATTCCTTTATCAGTCATCATCAACAGTAATTCATGTAAGAGCAAAATCATGGCCAATCAAATGTTGAAAAGGGCTTAAGAATCAATTTTTCACTCCATGATTGCATGTCCAAGTTCCATGATCTGCTCTGTTATACTATTAACGTACGCATATTCTTCCAATATCTTGGGAACACTAAGCATAATTCTACTAGCAAGCTTATTTATTGTAGCCAGCAATAAGACTAGAACCTGAACCTTGTCTACACTTTTTCAATTCCAGATGACCAGTTTCACTGCAGAAATAGAAGAAACTAGGTGCTCCAGCCCTTCCCATCTTTTCGTACTCCAATCCAAATGTGTTTGCATCGAATCCTTTCGGCGATCAATTTCGCTGCCACATGAATATACAAGATCGTCGCCTTGTGGACTATTATGATAGAGTACGAAATCGGAATACTTGGTTCTCTTGACGTTGTTACATGTCTTGATGGCATCATCTTTGGATTTGACATGATAGTATGATCATTGCTACGATAATAATAACAAATCATAGTGATACCGTTGATGGAAGAAAACGCATTTGATGATGGGCAACATTATGGGCATGAGGAAATGATGGCGATTCCAGGATGAATCGACAGGATGGTGCTTAAACACTACATGTAGGATGACTTCTGTGACTATGTTGTAATCCTTGTGTGTGTATCATGGATAACGATGGGCGTATCATATGCATGTTGTTATACTTTGATGTACTTTAGCCATATATATGCACTCAGTGTAATTCATACATACTACCATCCAGCTTTCACTACAATATGGACATGCATTACACATGTTACAAATCGTCTGAACACAAGATATAATGAATACATAAAGCAATAAAATTGCAAGGCACTTAATGGATGTGAAAAGCTGTCATGGCTCACTTGTTCAATGCATGTGATCATATGAGCGTTTATCAACTAGATGTCAAGTGTAGCGGGAGAATATGGATATGTAAAGAGAGTTCAACGTGTGAATAGGATTAAGGAACAAATGATAAGTGCATATATAGATGTATCAGCTGGGAGTTAATGCAGTGTATTTCATGGATTATCATGCGTTGCTATTTATATCAGTATAAGACCAGGCCTTGTAAACAAGAGACAGATTTAGGAAGGCATTATGGACTTGATTAGATATATCAGTTAGCTCTATTGTTACTCATCTTGTTATGCTCAATACAAAAGAGGGGTCGAAAGTATCAAGTGAACCAAAGTGATGGTATAGTGGTAGATCATCAGACACAGAAAAATTTGGATAAATGCAGGTGGATCATTGTATGATTATAGCAACTAATATTATCATGCAAGTGCAATCATTATCCACAATATGAATAGCTTGTCATAGAGGAGAACAAGTAGTTTATCAATGAAGCTTTCTGATCTTGTGATCGTCGTATTGATGTGCAACCATCGGAATGAGCCAGTCGGAGGCTCGAACGGATGTAAAGCGCGCGCTCCGGTGATGTGAAAGTGGAAAGTGTGTGTGAATACGACTCTTCTCTCTTTTAAATCACCACGACGACTTTGAGCAGCTCATCTTGCAATGTCCATGTTCCTGTCCAAGTTCCTGGCAGGAAGGAGTAATGCCAAGTCCAATCTGGAGCTATTGACCGAGGCATGGGTCAGCATTCAAAAGTATTATGAAACAGCAGCAGGTACCAACATGCTTGAACTATGCAATGGGTCTTTCTTATTAACGCCCATTTATCCAGATCCTCTCAAAGATGCAGTGGAGTCAACACCCATTCCAATGTGTCTTCGTAACATTGTGCAGCTGATACAATCCGAGGAGCTTGGATACCAACGAGCCAACGCGAGCGATAGCCTAGGTGATGTGGAGCCAAGTTTGGAAACGGGTCCCTGTTTGGAATATCTATTACACAAGCGAGTCTTGGAAGAATTGGTCGAGTTTGCCAAAGTGGATGTAAGTAGGTTATTGTCATTCATTGTCATGGTGATGTTCATATGGATTATTATTATTAGACACCTTATGGCATGAGGATCCAAACACTTCGATTCTTTTGCAGTCTTGTCAACAATGTCCACGCCAAACTTCTTCCGGAACGTGCAGTACATATGCCACTCCAAAAGTTGATTCATTCGTGTCATCGTTTGATTGCTCATCACTATGAACAATTGATTACGGGTGATCCATCATCGTGCCCTGAAGAACGTCATCAAGCAATCAGTGAATTATCGTTGGAACTTGTCAAATTGATGCATGCCATCTTTTCTCATTTCAAAGGAGCCAACGCTGCATTGATGGATTTATTCTTTGAACGTGGATGGTGCCGTGATCTTGGTGAAAATGTATGGAGAAGCAGCAAAGATGGTCGCACATTTCACAAACGGCGTGAAAGCATGGATGAAAAGATTGCATGGAATATGTTTCTTACGGTATGTGGATCAACTGAACATGATGTTATTTATTATGAAACTAATGATGGTCTTTTATAGCCAAGATTTGACATGTTTATGTATCTGATTGATTATATGAATATGCCAGGCGAGACGGGTGAAATTGCACGTGAAGCAATTCTCTTTGCGTTGAGACTGTTGGATGGTGATCCAGAGTACGTGTGCTACGTTGTTGAATATTCTGGCTTGTGTGAGATTATGGTAAG
This sequence comes from Lichtheimia hyalospora FSU 10163, assembly GCA_025094155.1. Lineage (NCBI taxonomy): Eukaryota > Fungi > Mucoromycota > Mucoromycetes > Mucorales > Lichtheimiaceae > Lichtheimia > Lichtheimia hyalospora. The sequence goes on from PTRB01000059.1 coordinate 83,295, forward strand.
AGATTGAATGTGATGATAGTAACAAATGAGATGGCTAATTGATTGAATGATTTAGGCTGAGCGATTGGCGTTATTCTTTGCAAAACTCCCCAAGAATACTGGTGCATTCACAATTTCCGATAATGGACGCGTTATACCATCACGACCTCCTCGGCGTCGAATTCATTTCTCATTACCAGCCATGATCACCGATAATACCTTGATGATTACCGTCAATGCACATCACAGCTTTAAGAAGAAACGCAGAAAACGCAGTCCATTCGATATGCATTTCGCACGAGCATTACAAACTGTACGTGATGGTGAACAAACTGTCGATGAGTTTTACAGCTTCTGGGAATATTTGAATGATGTGGCACGTGTGGCAGATAAAAGGCTCATGACAGCATTGATGGCACAATTGGCAACCTTGTTTTGGCATCCTGTTGTTTGTACGGCATTGAGCTCACCCAGCGCTGATTTGGCAACAGCAGCAACAGCATACACCACTGAAATGATTCGATCACTCACAGATCAAAAACTGCTTCATGCATTCTTGGTCGTTCTTATTGGTGAAGAAGGTGGCATCGGTAAAGATCTCAAGCCTGAAGTACGAGCCAATGTTTCACGACAAGACCTTATCGAAGATAGTGATTCACAACGCACCAGTGATGAGGAAGAAGATGAGGAAGAAGAAGATGAGAAAGACAAGGTCACAGCCATTTCATCGGATGAGCAGGATACAGAGTTGACACTGCGTCTGGTGTTGATTAATCGCATTGATGCTGAATCACATGACTTGTCGTTATCAACGTTACGCATGTTCGATACAATCCTTGAGACATACAATCAATTCGCCATTTACAATCTTGTACTACGCAACTACCTTGACATTACACCTGAAGGAGATTATGTGGATGATATGGAAGCCAAGGAAGCAAATGCAATGGCTGCTATTGCTACAGCAGCAGCAGCAGCAGATAATGCCTCGGTGACTTCTCCCAAACGATCTGGTGAGGAAGGTGAAGACAATGGTGACAAGTCAAGTAACGCATCTGCTAGTGGTGGTGACAATACCGATGAGAAAGTAGGCGAACTTGCTGTAGCTGAGGATGTTTCAAAGAAGGATACCAAAACTGACAAGGTGCGATGGTTGGTCGAAAGGTAACTAATTCAATGGATTGCACAATGATTGTTTAACTAATGTGTAATTATTAGAATACTCTCCTTGTTACCCTTGGAAGATGAACTTGAACGCATGAAATCACCGCCTTTATCATCAGTAATACCATCCGAGTCGTTTGTGGCATCAGTCCATGGCAATGGTCCTCGCAAGAGCATTGAGCAAAAGAACAGTTTGGGTGATAGTGCATTGCAGAATGTGGTGATCCCAGGCAACAGCTACGATGATTACTTTCATGAAGCACGTGAGCGATTCCAATATGGATTACTTGCACGCAACTTTTGGCGAGTACCCTATCCACCATCTAAAACCAAGAAGGATTATGCACGTGAAGCTGAACATCGTCGGGGTCGTCCACAACGTCGTCCTATGAGCGTGATTGTTTCAGCCAAAGATGCTGCTCTTCATAGTCGAAATGGCTTGTTTGACAACAATGGCGTTACAGATACTATACCTATTCATAAGCAATGTGGTGGCTATGAAGGTCTCTTTATGAGTCGAATCTTTGATCAATTCTTCAAGTTGCTTGAATCGACTATGGAACAAAACTTGCTTGTCACTAGCATTCTGCAAAAGATTGTTGGCGTCGTTGATAAGCGTGTGGATGGCGTGATCTGTGATTGGCGTGCAGTACGAGTAGGTGGTGACGGATCACTGTATGGCGGTGTATGGACTTTACCTAGTGCCAAAGGTAATCGACGCAGTCTTTATTCATTGTTGGAACAGGTATATATTATATGGAGTTATTGGAAACACAAGATGAACATTGTTTCATTAGGTGACATTTGAAGCCTTGAAGCGTGCACAGCTGGTACCAAATTTCGAGACTCGTATATCCATTGCCAAGAAACGCGGTGTGCATCATGCCAGTGCAACAAGCAGCTCAACAACTAGTAGTCATCATCATCATCAACAACCGAAACGATCCCTTTCCACCTTTGCACGCTCATCCACTAGCACAACTCGTGATGGTCCTACTTTATCACGGCAATCAAGTCTTTCACAGCTAGTATTCAGCAAGGGAAGCAGTAACAATGGATCCACTACACCACCTGGTCCTCAGAGTCCACCTGTAGCAACCCCCGGTAGTAATAGCAACAGCAACAACAGCAATGCTTCATCTACAGTATCATCATCATCCAACAAGCCCAATGCACCATTGACATTACGAACCAACCGTGAAGCACTAGAAGCCAAGGATGATGTTTCTGGCACACCCAATTCACCATCAGCAACCTTTTTCCAACAAACACAACGTGCAAATGCAACCCCTGTGACCATGACCAATCCATTTGCAAAACTATCCAATTTCGTCAATGCGTATATTGTGTTGCAAGAGTTTTGCAAGGAATTGGCTGCTGTTATTCTTGTACGACATGCCACCAATTACAATGACACCGGTCTCGTGAAATACCATCAACATGAAGCATCTGCTTCAAGAACATCCATGTTATTGCCATATGATTGGGACAATGAACTCAACAATTATCCACCCTTGAGAACACCACAATCACCCTTCTTTCATGATCGAGAGAATGAAGACAATGATTGGATAGGAGGTGATCGACGAAACATGGACAAGTGGAAGAATCGCAGCTCGATGGTATCCAATTTAGCGGACTGGCGTAGTGTACGTAGTTTAGATATTATTGATGAAGCCATCACTGCCCGTGTACGATCAGCATCCAGTGATGGGAAATGGTGAACAAAGAATGGATTTAGGATAGTTGTTATTATTGTTACCCCAAGTTCAAATATACTTTTGTTTTTGTGTACAACAAAATTGATGTCACTGTATGCATGCACACTCCCATGCAACAATGTAATAATCCTGTAAAATATCGTTTTATGATGATCGATTATCCAACAAATTCATGCTTATCCTTCAAGCGTGCCTAAACTGATGGTCAATATCTACTGACAATATGCACACAAGGATGTAATGCAAAAAGATAACCATGAGAAAGCAGGGCTTTCATTACATACTTTTTCTCCTTATCCATCAAAGGATGCTTTGAGGTGTTTAGACGAAGATCAAGGGATTTGTTTTGGCATATACACTGTTGTGCATATTACTTCCTGAAAAAAAGTCCCACCTGTTTCCAGACTTGTTTTTTATTTGCGCCACCATGTTTCAAATATAAACGGGATACTGGTAACGATTGACAAGGGCGTAGTGACGAAATGAAAATTACTGGTTCTCAGTTTACCTTTGTAATAACCGCGCGCAATACACTCTTGGCACCATAGTATGCAATTGGAAAGACCCTGCTACAAGAGGAATCTGGAATGGCGTTAAAGATCATATCGGAACGCTAGTTGGACAATTAAAATAGCTAGTAGCCAACGTGGCAAGGTAAAACATATGATATGGTGGTGCATATTGATCATTGTACTTTGCTCCAACACACTTGATCTGATATCAGATTACAACATCGTATATAATTGCCCATCCAATCACTTTACATTATTAAAGGATCCTTTTCTGCTATCCTCGTTTTGTGTTATTCCAGCTTGTGATATTGTCATGTATTGCATAGCAAGGTCATTTGTAGACAAGTGGTGTGATGTGGGTAGGGGTAAAGTAAATGCACATCCATGTAAGGGTGTAGCTGGGTAAGGAACATCCCAACATTTTATATGGATATGAGTGTCAAATAAACTCCTATACATTAGTAACGTTAAGATTCAATGCTGGTGTGAGCGCAAGGGAGCGTACGTATACACATGTAGGAATGTACACCATGAGTGTTTGGAAGCGCAAGGGATGATTTGCTTTGCTTTACATGCATCATGTTGCATGGAATTATTAGAGAAGTGATATATAGTATCTTCCAGCATTAGGATTCCATGCACAACACTTGTTTTCTGTTACGCCATGTGGTGACAATATGAATATAAATACGAAATTACGCTACTGGCTTATTTCATAGTTCAACCGACAACTACATCAAGATGAAACTTTCTCTGATTGCTCTTGCTTTCACGGTATTGCTCTCATTAAAGCCAACAACTGCCTCCCTATGTTCGGAACCAAAGCGCGTACCAAAGTACTGTGGTGACTCAGGAGGGGAGACATGTACCTATAGTGTCTGGAGAAATGCTGGTTTGCTCATTCGTAAGGTCAAGAACGATGCATAGTTCTTCTTGTTTCTCATCCTGCTGGTTGTCACATGTTACCTAGAAATCTCGCGTGGGTGTGGTCAATACACAAGCGCAAATTGCACGGAACTATCGGACCAACAGTGTCACTCTTCACCCCAATGTATGCGGATACTTCAAACCGTCCTTAGGAATAACAAGTACGTTACGGAAATTAAATGTGAAGACTTTGATTGCTCCCACAGCTGGAGTCAAGACATGTGCAACGAGTTCAAAGAGTGTCAATGGGATCGAGGACAAGATGGTACGTACATATCATTGCATATTGGCTCTGTCCTTGTAATAACTCTACTCCAGTATGCAATTGGAAAGATCCTACCACGAAAGGAATTTGGGATATCCTCAAAGATCATACCGGGCAGCTAGTGGGGCAAGGGAACAACTAGTACCATAGCGATCAAGTGCCGTAGACTTGCGTATAATAGTGAAGAATATTTGATGTGATCGTATCATACTACGATGCATCCATTCACCAGAAAATGTTCCTGATGTTCCTTTCATGCATGTCTAAAATATATGCTTGCACCCATTAAAGTTGATACATATGCGTTGTGAATGCATGGGGACTGTGTGAGAAGCAAGTGCTCTTTCTACGGTTTATCAGGGATCAAGGGATGATCAAAGAACCCTTGTGCAGCAGGTTGCTTCTAAGAATCAGGGAGACTATTTCATGTACGCCGCAATGCAACTGGTTATAAAAAGATGTACTGTAAATGAGATTGCACAATTCAATCGACGAGGATGAAAAATTCTTTGATTGCCTTTGCTTCCATATTAATACTCCTGTTGGAACCAACAAACGCTACTCAATGTTCAGAACGAACGTATGAAGAAGCATTATGCGGTGACTCGGGAAATGTGGAATGTTCATACAGTTTTTGGCGCAAGTACGTTCGCAGTAACGACACCTTTACTGGTAAGAAGGATGATGGTGGATTGGATATTATGAAGCTCTAATTGTGTTTATTATCCTCAGAATACTCTCGTGGATGTAGTCAAGACACAAGCGAGAACTGCGAGCAGCTTGATGATGAGAAAAGTTGCCAGAATGCAGGCCAATGCATGTGGCTGGGTTCAAGAAAAGCAGATGATCCCTTTGACGTTTATCAACAAGTTGGATGTCAGGAGTTTGATTGTTCTTTTGGCTGGGGTCGATACATGTGTAGTCAATTCAAAGAGTGCCTTTGGGATGATGAACAAAAAGGTATATTGGGTGTGCGTCAATGGTTTCTTTATACTGATGTATGCATGATGTATTAGAATGCAAGGGTAAAAACCCACCCAAGAAAGGGCTTTTGGATATCCTAAGGGATAATACCAGAAGTTTAGGAATGAAATGAGAATAGTCGTGAATACATGGTCATAACATACTACAATGCTTTTCGTTGGAGAATACAAAAGTTGAGGGACCTTGATACAATTTACAATATCGCTAAGTAGCTTACTGGTTGCAAGGAAATTGTGGACCGGTTACACAGAAAAGTGGACCGATCAAAGGAAATAGTGGACTTGTTGCAAGGCAAAAGTGGGGATGCCGTTATATCCACCCCATGGGATCTGTCGTGGTAGTGTCCTATGCCAAAGTCCTGTGGCAACAATGACAAGTCTCTTTCTAATCGAACTGTGCTTATGATAGCAGTAATTGATAGATAGATATATAAAATACTGCGATAGCAAACAAATGTCATTGTTCGATGGTGGATATCATTACCATCTATTGATTTATGCATGAACAATCAATCACACCTTGACCACCCAATTAATCAAGTCATGCAGCATCCCCCTTATCTTTCTTTGTGAGCACAGATATTCCCACACACACAGTGTACATCTGAAAGGATATGTTGTCGCGCAGCATCTTATTCCCACACATCTTCTTCCTCTATTATAATCCCTTGCTTGCTCGCTCAAGTTTTGGTGTGTATCACGGTGAACATTCTCCCTGTGAATGAAAGCTGTCCTGTATATTGATTATGCTCATTTCTAGCTTGTCATTGTTATCCTACTCCCATTATTATTGTGGACAATACATATTGTGATACAATTCGATTCTTTGGATCAGGTAAAAAGCTATTGTCATATACGTTTAATGGATCGTATACTCATAAATGCCTATTTCCTTTCTTTCGACGTATAAGTAATTTGAATCAGCAATAACATTTGATAAGGTGCACTTAACCAGATGGTTCGTATGCAAGTATCTGAGCCAGCATACCAATGTTTCGACATCCGATGGCAGCATAAAGACACCACTACCACCACAGATCCCATGGTGGGAATATAACAGCTTCTGTATATGACAATTTACGGCGCCTTTGAAAAGAAGTCGTCATTAGGTCTTGCGCAGTGGTGTTCAAGAACAAGGTCAACTTATGTGAAGCAGAGAAGAGACGTGAAAGGCTAAAAGGAGACAACGGCGAAAAAAGAAGGCGTCTTACATTGTATGTTTTGCATGAGGATTTTCATGGTAAAGTGCTGATTTGTTGGATTGAAGAGATTATATACATTAATGAAAGTTTTCATAAATGTTGTAGCCCAAGCGATAAAGACATACATTCCAAGATCCGAAGAACATGTAAAACGATTGAAAATGGAGAATCATACCATCATAGGCTATTGCCCAAAAATCTGCCACTAAGGATGACAATGAAACAAGGGCCCGTCTATTAAAGCAAATGGTGGAAAAACTCAAAGGGAGATGCTTGGTCGACCGCGTATGTTTCTCCCTGCTCCTCAGCGGACGAGAAAATGAGTATGAGATATTTGAACATCACCTTTACAATATCAGACATCGAAGGTGCGGTTGGCCCAACCCAAGGTAAAGTTTTTATAACGGCTAATTTTAAATCCATACTTACAATAATACTTAATAGATATGATATCGTAAATCACCATGGCAAGCAAAGGTGTCGCTTGCTGTTCTTGGTTTCGCTGACTTGACGACAAATGTTGACGACTTGAAGTAATTTCTTTTGTAAGATACTCAATTACTGCGAAACTTCGAAAATGATGAAGAAATCTAAATAGCTAACCGGATGATTTTGGTAGTGGAGTCCAGTGGCTATGTGCTTTCCTCTTTCCCCTTGATCACCAGGATTAAGCTTTCTTGACTTTGGCAATACCTTATTATCCCAAACTTTTGCTGCTTACAAAATGAACGTAACCAAACGCAAAGCACTGTATTATTGCTATTATGCATATTGCGTATTCGAATACATGGGTCATTTAATTTACTTTTTGTTTTTATACAATGTCTATGCTTTTGCTAGATGAGAAATCAATATGCCTGCAGCCACACCCACGTTTAAGCTATCGACATGTCCCTTGAAGTGAGATGATAGCGAGAACGATGGATTGGGTATGGTAACTTTTTGCTTGCACGCCAATTTGACATTTGTCCTTAATCCCAGACCTTCACTTCCAAGCACCAGCATACGCGGTATATCCTTTGAGAGTGTGTGTTGAATATTGGCAATGTCCACAGCAGATGGTTCTGGAGCAGTGGCAGCCATCGTATGCCATCCATGCTCGGTGGTACAAGCCTAATGCAAATCGTTCAGTGATGATATCCTACAATAGCATGGATGATGGTTTGTGCTTACTTTTAAGAAATTCACCAAGCTACGCGTTGAATAAATATCCATGACTTCCATAGCACCTGAGCTCACTTTGGATACACTGGGTGTCAATGGAGCACTAAAATAAACCGTTATCATTCCAATTCACATTCTACCGAAGTTGACAATCATGACTTGCCTATTCTTGCTGCATAAAAGTACACCATCCACGCCAAAGAAATGGGCTGTTCTTAGGATGGAGCCAAGATTCTTTTACAAGCATACATCAGTAAATCATTTCAGTAACAAGAGTTGATCTACCCATACCTGAGGGTCTTGAACCTGATCCAATGCAATCCAAAAACCCGGTCGAATATTCTTTGGATCCGTGAGCTCAATGGTTGTTCTTGGAGATGCTTCGAGCACCACTCCCTATATTCATTGTTTAGAACCATCCAATGATAATCATCGCTCTCTCACTCTCACTCTCACGTGCTTGATGTGGTTTATCTTGTGTCAAGTTGTTCAGTTCTCCTTTGTTGGTTGTTATTACAGGAATGTTTCTTTGTCGACATTGCTCAACAATGGATTCAATAAGTGTACTGATATACTTTTTGGTCAGTGTACTTATATCATATCACTCCCAGTAGCTGCTGACCTGTCCTTCTTTTTGGTGCTGGCAGGTGAAGACCGCGATGTTGACTGCAGGTACAAGGTCTTTAATTGTTGACGTTTTCGTGAATGTAACGCAGCAAGCACACTGGCATGACCGTAGACAAACTCGAAATCAGAACGTAATAGTCGACGATGCATAATGGGTAGATTGGGTTGAATCAAACAAATAAAAGAAAGGAAAGGCTGAAGATACTTTAAAAATGGCTGTCAAATACCGATGCAGGGTGTCACGTGTCACACATGGATGCCAGGAATGTTAAGCAAGCTATCGCCATTATCCACGCATACACATCACATCTATTACAATAAAGAATAAAGATATCATAGGGACAATGTACAGTATTGCCATTTGATTCCGTAGTTCACTTGTTGTCGAGTATAGGATAATAAAGCAGTGCTGCACCAGAAAGGTCCAAAACTTGTCTGCCAGCAAATTGGGATTACATTATTAATAAGATCCAAATATTAATAAATGAGTACGAGAATGAGAAGTAGGCTAACAATACATTTGTCAAATCCCCTCCTCTTGTAATACAATCAATAATTATAATCGAGCAAGGAGATGGGTGAGTGACAACATTGGCTTATTTGTGCATGGTGGGGGCGCGGATCTTTATGATCACAAAGGAGGATAAATGTTTATTGGGAAAACGATGCATGACTTGACAAAGGGTGCAGACATGGTTGATTGCCCAGTAACCATCATCCAAGACTCGATCACTTGTATCCATAAATACATTTTCATCACAAAGTGATAATCCCGTTATATGGTGCATTTTAATGGTGGTATGCGTCATACTGCCGTATTAGAGTACTGCAACAACTACACAAGTTGATAGATTACATAAAGCACCGCTCACTTGTATTGCTAATCAGTTGTGTATAAATTATTCCATGATAATCAGATTAGCAAGCATGGTTACACTTGGTGGTGGCATAAACCGGCTGCTTCCACAGCATCCACAGCAGCAGTGGTAATCAAATCGGGAACAGAAAATCCCAGTGGTGTGTCTGCATCTCTCTTTATCTTTATTTCCAGCAACATTCTACTTGCTCTTTCACACAACTCCTAAAAATGAGTCGACATCGCAGCATGGAAGACGACGACGACGTTGATGAGTTCTTATATGGTGCTCCAGAAAATGGAAAAGGAGTAGAACAACACAACGACAGCACCATGAAGGGTAAATCGCATCTTCCCTTTTACGACCGATCTTGTACTGATTGAACACCTTTCGACAGAGTCCAATCCAACAGAAGACGATGATCTTTATCAGTTATATCGAGGAAGCACAGCCAACGAGTAAGTCATGCCACAGTCGATTCACTTTTGTTTTATTCAACACCTTTTCTTTTATTCAGAACACAAGAAGTGGGTACAAGGTAAGCTGCCATTGGTGGTGTTAAAGTGTGATATTGACAATGTGTGTATCTAAAGCAGGCAAGACATGGAAATGGATGAAAGTCAATCAGGAAGCAATGAACAAGTACGGCCAATGGAAGAAGAAGAGGACGAGGAGGATAGTGATGATGTGAGTATTATACATCCATCTACGATGTGAGGGGCATGTGCATTGATGCTTGGATATTAGGATCTGGAAATCATTCTGGAACCAGAGGAAGATAGTACAGCACAACAAAGGTAGAGTCATAGTCAAATGTATAGGTCACTGTTTGCTAATAATGTGTATAGCAAAGACACTGATGCAACAAGTGAAGAAAAGAGCTCGCTTGTCAACATTAAGCCTGGCCAACAAAACAAAATACCCGGCAATGCCAATGGATCTGGTACTCCAAATGCAGCTTCTGCTTCAGGTGGTAATGCATCATCAGCATCAGCTCAGGCAGCTGCCAAAGTCGGTACAAGTGGGATCAATTTAGAAGCTGTTGGTGAATACAATGGTGTCCCCATTACTGAAGTGGATTTGGATGGATTGGATGATAAACCATGGCGAAAACCTGGTATGTATCAGGGATGCAATAAGAAAAAACAGGATGGCATATTGATTGGATCATGGTTGTTAGGTGCTGATATTACCGACTATTTCAATTATGGTTTCAACGAGGTGACATGGCGAGCTTATTGCGCACAACAAAAGATGATCCGAGAAAGTCGAAAGGTGAATTGACGAATCAACGTGGCCAAGGAAGACGGAGATCTCATTTATATTATTAATTAGATGATGGGTGATATGGATATGAGCGACTTTATGCCAATGGGAATAATGATGCCACCTGGGATGATGGATAATAACAATGGTGGTATGCCAATGGGTATGCCTAATATGATGGGAATGCCAGGGATGCCTCCAATGCCTGGTGCACCCAATCCAGCCATGGCAGCAGCAGCAGCAGCAGCAATGAGTTCACCAGCAGCAGCAGGATCAAGTCCAGCAGTGATGGGTGGTAATCGAAACATGATGCGACCTGCAGGTCGTCCAGGAGGTAAAAACAAAAATAGGAGGAATGGATAATGTCCAGTTATTCACATATGATATTCCTCTAGGACGCTCATCAGGTAGACCTGAAGGTGGAAACGAACGTGAAGGTGGAAATGAAGGCAACATGTAAGTGTTCTTTGTTCTATAGTGTTTTTTTCCCTTCTTCCTTTTGACATGTTTCCTTTTTTAGGGGCGGATCCTTCTTTTGGCCACCACAAATGCAACCACCTTTCTTCTCATAAGCATATAATAGCATATTGTTCGATAGTTTTTGTACAGATGGAATACATTTATTTGGTACAATTCAAATCTAGTAAATAGTGTGTGGGTGTTATGGAATAGGGTTATGATGAAACCATCTTGCGTGTATCCCCACGAGTGGAGCAAAGGCACGTGATAATGTCAACCTGGTGCATCTAGACCATGTACATGATATGCCGATAAGCTTAGAAATGTCACTGGGGTTGATGTATTCCGTTAGAACTAGTCGCTCAAGATTTAGCTTTGAGTTGTCTTGACTGGGAGAGGGTGTTGGTTTAGTTTTCATCTTGCTTGATTGGGTAATCAAATGAGTTTCAATACCGAGTTTGTGTGTTGAGTGATATGAAAGAGACAAGTCGATATTGTTGAGACTGCATACAAACACAATAGCTGCAGGTGCTTTTAGTTCCTGCAACGCTGATCACTCGTACCCCTCTTCCTATCTCCTTGGTCCCTTAACATATATCCTTTTACCGATGTCGTAGCTTCTTTATGCGTATGTATCGTGATTCCATTGTGTCTTCCAAGAACGTGGAACTGTGCCCATTCCACGGAAATATTACGATTCGCATATACAGTTTGACGCTTTCATACGTTCACCCACCACGGCATACTGTGGATATCAATCATACAAAGTCGCATCCATAACTATCAATACCCAATAATACTTGTGTCAATAGAGATGAAAAAGGAGAAGACATTCAAAGCATTAAAAAGGGACAAAGGAAAATATCAATTTAACCGTGTTATTGGTAATGCTTCAAAACCGATCGCATTTGTTTGTATTGTTGATGTTATTGTGTGATTGCAAAAAGCTATCAATGACATGAAATGTACATTGTTTGGACCCTGGTAAGAAGCATTGGCAACATATGTGGCATGAGACAGAGAGCAAAGTATTTTAAACAGAGCGTGTGATGTTTTCAAAGGGGAGATCGTTGTTGTATAGCAAGGTGTGATTAAAATTGACGGATGTTGTCTTATGAAATGTACATGGTTGTAAATATGTGCATGATCCTTTATTTTTTCTTTCATTCTTTGCCTTTTAATTCATCGTTTTTTCACTTATGAAGCTACTTGTATGGGCAGCTGTTGCAGTTGCCTTGCTTGCTACAGCACTTGTATCACCCGTGGTGGGTCATCGTCATGGTGGTGGTGATGGTGTGCGACGATTTGAGCTCAACATTACATCAGCCGTTATCAACCCTGATTGTCACCACGAGCTATTTCCCGCATTGCTTATTAATGATCAATTCCCAGGACCCACACTACGTGTTGTCAAAGGCGATGATGTCGAGGTGACAGTGTATAATTCTGTGGACCAATACGATGTACCGACCACTATCCATTTCCATGGTATCCGACAATATGGCACAGTGGAATCAGATGGCGTACCCTTTGTGACTCAAGCTGCCATTCGTTATGGTGAATCATTTACGCATCGATTTCGAGTGACAGGACAAAGTGGCACCTACTTTTATCATGCTCATTTGGGATTGCAAGATGATACCGTACAAGGTGCTTTTATTGTGCATGATTCGAAGGATTCATGGCCATCCGAATACAAAGAAAAGTTACACGAAGGGGGATGCGAATATGATGGCGAACGTACATTGCAGATATCCGAATGGTGGCATCAAGATTTCATCTCACGTGAAGAGTACTACATGTCACCTAAATTTACATTTGACAAGGGCTCTGATAGCGTTCTCATAAACGGTCGCTCTATTCACCCCAGCGTATATGGTATGGACAAGCCAAGTGGTGGTGATGGTAAAGGTGATGGTGATAAAGGCAAAGGAGGTGGTGGTTGGGGAGGAAAACCATCACTAGTTGCACGACAAGAATTGCCAGAAGAATGCCCTGGTTATACTGTATTGGATGTGGAGCCTGGAAAGACATATCGATTACGTATCATTGGTGGACAAACTTTCCGTACTTTTGGTTTGGGAATTGCAGGTCATACAATGACAATCATTGAAGTGGACGGTCAAATGACAAAACCATACGACACTGATTGGATCGAAATAAGCCCTGGACAACGCATTTCAGTGCTTATTCATACCCATTATGGCAGTCATGGTGATTTGGTGCCTATTGCAACAAGTTATCGATGGCGTAATCATAATAATGGAATGTATACTGAGACTGGATATGCATATTTACGATACAACAAGCATGTCTCATGTTCCCATCAAGAAGAGTGTGGTTATCCAGCTATCAACAAGCCTATTATTCCTCCTCCACTACCATCAACAGAAGAAGAAAAGGAAACAACAAAGGATAAGCGTGACGATATCAAGTATACACCGAATCTGCCAGTATTTCCAAAGGATGACAAGCGTGATTGGATATGGCCTGAAATTGAACCATTGCATGTTGAAAAACATGGCAAGGAAGAAAATGGATTGGATACACCAGTGATATTGAATGCACCAGCAGATCGAGTGCTGAAATTGCGAGCAGGACCCAAGCGACAACCAACAAGGGAATCTCGATACTTAATGAATGGCCGTATGCCACCAGTACGGCATCAGCCCCTGTTGACTGAGTTAATGCAAGGTGAACTCTCCATGATGACCAATGACAGTGTACTTGAAGCAGATGGATATCATCCTGATCATGCCACATTTCCTATCAAGATTGGCGAAGTGGTCGATATCGTGCTTCAAAATGTCAAGGCTGGTCCCGTGTGTTTAGCTCATCCATGGCATACACATGGTCATTCACATTATCAAATTGCATCAGGGTCCGGTGAATATCATCATGATATCCATGGTGATATTCGTAACTTTCCTACACCATTGTACAGAGATGTATCCATGGTGTATCCTGATGACAAACCTGATGAAGAAGGAGGATGTGGATGGACCAAGATTCGCATTTATTCGGTAAGACATGTGATATTATCAAGATACAAAGGGGAATGCTTCTAACAATAAGATAATACTAGGATAATCCGGGATTCTGGATCCTTCATTGTCATATTACAGCACATATGATGCAAGGCAAATTTGCAGTATTAGAAGAATCACCTGAGCTCATTGAGCAATATCGTCTTTACAAGTAGAATAGTAATTACTCTATAGTATACACATATAATACTTTTGCTATGTAACACAGAATTGTATGCTTCATGTCGTGGCCATGACCACCAAATCGATTCTTTCGTTTTTCTTTTCGTCCGACATACACACACACACGCGTCCCATTGATACGCACTCTTTCCAATGGCTGATGGTAAATGACGATATCCTTGTCACGTACACATTCATACGACACCAACACTCGAACGTTATTGTTGACTTGAATCAGACGCAGCATTGCAAAAGGAAAAAGAATGGAAAGACCAAGTCGCCACTCTACACGCCAAACTCACTCAGGCTGGAAACCATCTCAAGACACTCGCTCAAGAAAATGCACGCTTGAATCAGCAAATCTCACAAAACAACTCGGAACGAAAAACGCATGACAACACTCTCAATGACCTATTAAAGACCATTGGTTCCTTGTCACTGGATGATGACTCTCCACAATCACTTTCAGCACCTGAAGCAACCAAGTTGATAAAGAGTGTCAAAGAACGTATACAAGAAAAAGAGCAGAAGGGTAGGTTGTTTCCTTGGAGACTACGAGTGAGTTGATAGTAACCAACGTTTCCATTCTATAGCAACAACAAAGATCGAATCACTAGAAAATCAAGTCAAGACACTCTCGGGTCAACTTGAAGGTAAATGTATGGATCCTATGGATAATATCACTTGATACTTATGTTGTGCAGATGCTAAGAAAGAAGCTGCTACTGCTGTTGCTGCTGCTGCGAAGCAATCGACTCCATCATCCAAAGAACCATCCAAGGATAAGGATCAGTGCGACATGGATCTCATCATCACTAGTCTTACAAGCCTGTTGGAAGAGGACAATGACAGTGTATTCCCTAATGAATTGCCTTTACAAGTTCGAAGTGCGTTTGAGAATATCCGTGAAAAGTGGTCAGAAAAGTTGGATGCTGCCAAAGAGGATAAAAAGAGGATGGAGCAAGCACACAATGGTAAATGAGACACATGTATAAAGAATGATATGTGAATACTTACAATGGATGATTTACAAGATTTGCAACGACAACTTACAAAGAGCCAACTGAGTGCATCACAGGACAAGGATCAATGGATGAATGAGAAGCAAGAGCTTGAAACCAAGTTGCAACATGTAGAAAAGCAGCATCGTGAGAGTGAGGAACGTGTGGCTCAGTTACAACAAGAGCATCAGTCGTTACTGGGTAAATTGGCGCATATCAAGGAGACCTTGGCACCTCGTTTGGAAGCGGATAAGCAATTACGACAACAAGTGAGCGATTTGAGCAGTCGATTGGAAACAGCAGAACGAGAATTGACACAAACACGTGCTGATCGTGTACGACATGAAGAAGAAATGGGTCGTGATTTAGCTGCCAAGGAGCGTATGATTGCTGAATTACAAGGACATGTGGAACAAATTCAACAGGAACGAGAGGAATGGGAAGCACATGCTATGCAAACTGATGCTCAGCGTAATCAACTCGAAACACGTTGTCAACAACTCACAGAATCCATGGACGAACTCCAGCAGCAACAGCAAAAGGAAAAACAAGAGCATGAATTGGAACGTGCCAGTTTAGCCAATCTACAAACGGTGCTTGAAGAATTTCAAACAAGTGAGTTTTTGTATTGGAATGGATGAGGGGAATATGCTGATAATGGGGATATAGCCAAGGATGCTGAAGTAAGGGCTGCTGTTGAGCATATTGAACGCCAATTGGAAGTTGCCAAGAAATCATTGGCCGAATTTCAAGAGCGAGCGCGGGTCGCTGAAGTAAGTGATGCAAATCTCTCAAGTAACAAACATGCAAGCTCATTGTTTTTATATAGTCCGCTCTTGATCAGTACCAGCAGGATGTAGCAAAGACACAACAATATGAGCAGGAGATCAAGGAAAAGAACTTGCTGATAGGAAAACTAAGACATGAAGGTAAGTCATCATGCAAATTCAACTGTATGCAACAAGCTGCTAATAAGACCATGTTCATTAGCCATTATTCTCAATGAACATCTTATCGAAGCCATGCGACGTTTGAAAGAGGAAACCAGTGATAGCAATGTGGATAGGTAAATTGTGATTGTTGGAACACAAGCCTACATGTGGTGTTCATGCATGTTATTTAGACAACTTATCAGCAATCTTATCATTGGCTTCTTGATGGCACCCCGTGGTGATCGCAAGCGATTTGAGATATTAACAATCATTGCCAGTGTACTTCAAATGTCAGATGAACAAAAGGAACAAGTTGGCTTGCAACGTCCCAAAAACCTTCGATCTTCACCCTCATCCAATGCTTCATCAACCCCTGGATGGACCAGTCCTCAACAACAGCAAGGTCAAGCAACTGGCGAGGTATACAATTCATGTATCACGTGAACTTTTTCACTCATTCACTATTCTTTTAGTCATTCACCGATGCTTGGATCTCGTTCCTGTTGAAAGAATCGAGCGCTTATGGACGTGCAACGGGTACTCCATCCACACCTACATCACCCAAAGAAAAATCAACAACTGATATTTAACCACACACGCATTTATTGACACCATCATCCACACATTACGCATATTATCTAGTCCCATTGCACACTCTACAACACGTCGACATAGAACATGATACCATCAGGAGCTAAACAAAGCTGTGTATTACTTTAATAAGTTGTGTGGGTAACTGGAGACAATGAATGATTCTAGAAAGTGTAAACGGAGACATGATATTGTGATGTTGAAAGGCCTGCACATGTATCAAAGGAGAAGGAGCTACCATAAAACCTTGCACTGCCATAATGGAGAGAGTATGTAGTAATCACACAGCAGGCTGAATATTTTATTTACACAACAGCTCTTTACAAGCACCAGAACAATCGCGCAATGATGAAGAGAAAGAAAATCACGGTGGATCGAGAAGGTGGAGATGTATCACCAGCAATGGCACTTAAGACTGTATATTCCTTTGTTTATTATATCTCCCATGATGCCACCCCTGAAGATTGTTTAAATTAGAAAACAACATTGTATTGCAAATGAGAATGAAAACACTTGGATTACTGGAACGTCACTCGGATGAGAAAAAAAATGGAATAGTTGCGATGAGTTGAACAGGCTTTGCATGGGCTGAATATTAGAGCAGATTGGCAGGAGCATGCTTTAAACAAGCAACATAGTAGCTGCATGAAAGTAATACGGCAATCTCAGCAGCTGAGCTATCACACACCTATCCATTGTCGCCATTAATAGGCTACCAAGCACATACTCCTGATGATGTATCTTTATATGGCATTGGACTAGAATGTGTATTCAATACCATGCACTTTCGCTTATGTAATGTACAGTAAGTAGTAGGATGTCATCATGCAGGAGTCAATGTCTGTACACACGAGCATACAGGAATATGCTTGCCAAGAACAATCACCCCTTTTCTAAATGATAAGGTTATCCTGGTTCACTTTGGCGATCAAATAACAACTCTGTATGGTAATATCCCATGTTAGTTACAAGAACTTGCCGATGAACTGCAGCTTTTGATCCAAAGATCCTGCAGGATCACTACTTTGCAAATTGGAGTATGCTTCGTGTAGCAACGATGTTTGACGAACTCATGATGCAGATGGCGTGTTATGACACTGCTGTGATATTGATCCTAGGCGTGTGATCAAATGTGTACGGGACAACATTGACAATCGAGTATCCGCCAAAGTAATGAATACATAATGAATCAACACCCGATCAATTGGCGTTTCTCCCAAATAAAGTTTCCAAAATGTGCAAAGCGGTATACGTTAAACATTGATCTACACCATTTTGCATTTTTTTGCCCGTTGAATAATACTATACAGCATGGCTTTCTTTGAGAGTCAAGCGCTTTATATGAGTAGTGAAGTATCGCATCCATTTCATCATTGTTATGTTGCATGTGTCATTCTCGCATAATGAGGATCTTGAGCGCCTACTGCTTGATCCAAAGTAGTGTTTACAAGTACAATTACACCACACACAGTCGCCACTACATGTTTTCATAACTCCTGAAAGTGTCGTGAAGCTACAACGCCACTACCTATTGCATTAAGCAGATCTTGTATATGGTAGAATTACCAATATACCAGTCGTTACATATCATTCTTTCATGATCGTTAAGATATATCTTCTTACATGTTCGATGGTTACGGTGTTTGAGTAACCACCTGATTCAGGTTAGGATCAAGGAAGTACACAAAGTGCTGCTGTTGATCGCCTGCGGGATATAGGAGCGGATCATCGGAAGGTCTTATTGTCAGAAACCGAAATTTGGCGTTATACTTACGATAACTTTGATGTCATTCACGGAGATGGTCAAGTCATTTGAAAACTATGCAGGAGATGTATGCATGCTGCTGATGGCGTACCCAGTTTCTTCCGATTTGATCTTCTGAGTAATGTCGAAATTAGGAACTCCTCTCTTTTCAACTTGACGATCTTTTGTCAACCTGTCTTTTTGGCGGCCGTGTGATGAAGACAAGTGATCATGCGCATCAAATTGATCTAGCGACCCATATCTGTATGGCAAGTGTATACTATGGTCTTCTCAAGCACTTGCTGGTCTGCTGTTGTCGATTTACAATTAGTATACAAGACAATTATGACAGCGGTTAATTAGGCATAATCAAAAGCACCAGTGCGAGTAATAACTCTTGAACGTTTTAGGAATTGAATATACACATGCACCATATGCGTGTTATCATGCCAAAACCTTCCCGGATGCATATTCAGGAGCTCCGCCTAAAGCTGGTATCCTGTACATGTAGCCTGTTGTTGTGTTTTCTTACCTAACGTCATCATCCATCCGTCATGTTGCTATTGATCTTATGTTCGTAATCAAGCTATACAAGGACAAAAACATTAAAGCAGCAAAGAGCATCATTAAGTATTCTTATTTATAGCTAACGTCATTTGCCAAAGTGGATATTGCTTATTCATCGAGCCTTATAATTCTATTTCCATATCCTTTACACGAGCCATCGATCGCTGATAAAGATACACATGTGTAAGTACAAAATGAAATGTACCGTCATAAGGATAAATGTTTTGGATTTACGTAACTTATGGGCATATTTCGTGATGCAACTGAAAGCAAGTGCATGTAGACCATTCGTTTTTAATGAGAAAGCAGCTTTCCGCCATACAGATGCAATAGGTAAAGGTAGATCTGCACATTTCTGCATCCCTAGAATCCCTAGAATTGCCATTAAGCTACCCCTTGTCATGCACAAAATTTTATAAAAAGGTACAATCGAACAGTAATATTATTGCTATCATTCAATCACCTCTTCAAGATGAACTTTAAGCTATCTCTTTCTATCACTATCGTCCTTGGTGCACTTATGGTAGTAGCCCAGCCACCAGCACCAGCTCCTGGTCCCGGTGAGGAAGGACCTTCCAAAGGATCTGCGGAAGGACCTGGCAAAGCATCTGCTGAAGGAACTCTCCAAAAACCAGGGAGTGTCTGGAGAGCAACCACTAAACAAAAACAACTGTGTAACGAGAGGTGCTCGGGTTTAAACCACTCTGGCATGTATTGCTATGTAGGGTGCTTGGAAAGAGAAACTGATTCCCAAGAAGACTTAGACGGAACAAATTTTGAAGACTTAGCTAAACGTCTAGGTTATGCGTCAGACCCCCATTAGTAATGCATATTGTGTTCAATTGATTTGTTTTGTAAAATACACATCATGTGTATCTTCAATAAACCATTTGACATAGCACCCGTGAACATTTATTAATCATATCGTCGTTGAATGGCTGTTTGTTGGCAAATTTAATTACATGTGATGGAACTTGCTTTAGAGGGGTGACAGTGATGACAATGCAAGATTATTGTTTGTTATAGATTAGTGGCACATTTATTGTTTTATACTCTTTTGCTCTCTTTCTTTCTCACACACTGCGTTTAAGTTGATCTAACACAAGTTCCCTAAAACGATATCGACCCTTGCTGGTGTTGATATGTAAAGATCCATGCTTATTGAACAATAGACACATCTCATTCATAGGCAATATCTTTGTTTCGGATCATCATTTATTAGAATGTCCCAAATTTAATCGTTTCTATTTTGGTTTGTAAAACTTCCAACACTTGATGGCTGATCTCACTCCAGGTTTCAAAGTATTCCAACTTGGGAAAGCATGCTAGGGATAACAGATAGCATTGATTTAAATCTGTACCAAGCACCGTAAGCCGTTTAAGCCTAGGATGATATTGAAGGGGTTCCAGGATGCAACTGTCGATTTCGGCCTGGGCGCTTGATAATTTCAATTCTTCGAGAGATGAGCATTGCTTAGCAAGACAAGTCATGAATGGCTTATAGGACGAAGGGATCTCATCCAATGAGAAGATTTCCAGATATTGTAACTGTTGTAATTGTGTAACAGGGATCAAGCCGTTCAAGTCTTCGGGTGTGCCATCGAACATGATCCTGAGATATTCCAACGATGATTCGCTTCCAAGACTGATATGATGCTGGATGAACTCGGGTAACACCACTCGCTCGGTGCTGGTGATATCTATACACGCTCTTTGAAGATGTTTCAATCTAGTTATTGCAGTGTTGATAGGGTGATGCTCATTAGATTCATGCCAAAGTCTAATATGTGTTATATAAGGTGCATGTTGTATCATCCATAATAAAATAGCGATACAGCCATCATTCGTTGCATATCGGAAATCCAGTTCATCAAGTTGCATAAATGGCTCAATGTTGTCGTTGCTATCAGGTTGATGGCTATCTTGTAGCAATAGTGGTGGTAACGGGTCATGGTGGCTGGTAATAACGTCCCCAGCTAGGCGTAAGGATTTGAGCGAGTGTCTGTGCCGAATCAACGTTGAGAAAACATCCGCCTGAGAACATGTACTCTGACCAAAGCCGATTGCGAGTTGCTGTAATCCTTTGGCATTATCAGAAATGGTTGTCTTGTCCCAACTTGAAGAGGAACTGCCCAATGACAATTGCTGGATCAAAGGACAGTAATCATGCACCACTGGCAATATCCTCGAATCAGGCATAGGACCCACATTCAATGAAACAAGTGATGGAAATCGGCTTAATACATCTTGCATTGCATCGTATCCAAGTGAATCGGCTGAAAGACGAAATAGACTCAAGTACTTCAATTGCTGATATTGCCTGGTATCACCTATTTCGGTTTTTATCCCTCTGGCCATCAATGAAACGAGGTTTGGGCAAGCATCGACAATTTCATGCAATACGATGGAAAGTGGATTCGTCTGATATATAGACTGGAGTTTAAAGTGAGTCAATGTGTTCCCAACAGATGCCAATGCTTCCAGAAATGCAACACGATCCAGAGCCAATGTATCTAATTCATCGTTGTTGTCAGTATCTACCAAGTATCATAACCATGACTATGATATATATAACTCACTGCTAACCTCCAAATGTGTTAATGAGCGGAAGTTGGCACGTGACAATAATTCGGAAAGCTTGTGATTACGGGCACCTCTACATTGTCCAACAAGAAGCGATCTCACAAAGGGCGCAAAGCGTATTAATTGATCATGACCCTGCTTCAGTGAAAATGGCTTTTTGTATTCCATCTTAAATTCTAATCCATCAGGGCGCAGTAGAAACCGTTCTCTCCATGTATGTGACACGTATAAATAAGGCGATGCCGTGCTTGATCCCAATACTGCATCCATGATTCTTGGCACAATATGTGTGGTGACCACATCCAATGGCAGCTGGCTGATCAAGTCGACACGTTTCTTGTTGGCTGCTTCCACCACATCTTTCCACAAGACAAGCTGATCGTAAGAGATATCGGATGAAGGTACTGTGATAAGACCCTTTTCACATAAAGCGAGAGCTGCTGATTGTCGTCCTTGTTCATGGTATATCTGAATGGCTCTAAGGTACCCCTTGGGAGATAATGGCTCAAGAGCACGAATCATGCAGGTGTCTTGTAGTGCGAGTGTAAAGTGGCCACTGCTTGACAATACAATGGCACGTTCATCAAGAATGTCCACCAATTCGGCCACACGCTGCTGTGCTCGATGCGTTGTTGCTTGAATGCGCTCAAAGGAATCGTCATGCTGAACAATGATGGGTGGTAGCTGACAGATGCTAGCCACGTTGACAATGTCGGTCATTGGGCAAGGAATGTGAACAAGGAAAGAACAAAGTTGAGTTGATATGTGCTGCGCATGACAACGTGATGAAGCATTTCGTACAACGTACCAGGCACCTTATGTGGATCCTCTTGATCCGAAATTTAAATGACAGCAAGGGACTTGTTCATGCAACTATAATAAACCACCCTTTTGTTTATAATCTCAAAAGAAATGAACGTAAGATATGCATTGGACCTGTTTGTCATGTTGCATGAAATTTAAAAAGATATTCATCGTTACCAACAATATTCTTTGTGCTGGTCATAGAATACCAGGTGATTTCATTGTGGAGGCCCATTGTATATAACCTAACAAGGGCATGACAAATAAATGATAGAGAACTGTGATTATATCGATTGGTCAGCAGCGGTAATACATTTATTATAATCAGGAACTTTAGGGTGGTAGGAGCATTTAATACTATAGATTGTGTGCTCTATGACTAGTTTCATCACGGGACTGAACGAGGATATAACATAATGATTCATTCATATGCTGTTTCATAGTTGTACATTGACATGGGGAGTGTCGGTGGTAATGGGGAAAAAGGCGAATGATTGATTGTTCTATGAACTATATGCATGATCGATATATCGCGGATCGACAGTAACTGGTAACTTATATCATCGGATAACGTTTGTTCGGTATTAAGCGTCAAATCCATGAGCGGGATTGTTGTTTGAAGCTAGAATAGTGTACAGTGTTATCTTCAAGTTCTATCATACCATTATCCTAGTGTAGACAATAGATGTTTTATTGATTCAATAAGCAATGAAGCCAACTTGTTTTATCTCATGCGCAAATTTCGTATGTACATAATGCATGCATGGCGTAGCAGAAGCAGATTCCCATAAGATGCGCTCTTTGTCCTTTCCCCCATTACACCGGTTCAGTATACTATGATATACGGGTCTTTCTTGACTGTACCTTTGCATCACGTACCTAGATAACAATGCTTCCTATTATTCCGAACAGCAAGTATCAACGTGACAAATTTGTCTCCTGATTCAACATCACACCACAGCATGATTCCATATTTGAACATCTTTTTTCGTCGCCACATTTGTAATAACTCGACGCATGGAACAATGGACTTGTCAACAACAATATCAACAGCAACAACTGTGAATTCACTCGTCACCATTACAAGCAAGGAATGCGCTACTCTTCATGGTTGCAATGTTTGATGAGCCTGGCAAGAAGGAACGGTAATTGGTATGAGGAATCTTGCTCTCCATGATGATACTGCATTGTACTGACAACTGCATTCACCAGGTAGCAGTCCTATGTTGATCACTGTATGCGATGACTTGACGATAGACGCGTTGCAACGACCAAGTAGCTTCACAGCATGAAACTGCGAGCGTTCCTCTATATTGGTTCTATCAATCATAGCAAGGTATTAATGGCATTTAATATCGGATAAGGAATGGTATCTAACATGTTGATTACCCAGATACTGTAGAGATCGAAGATTGGTTGCATAAGCGGTTTATGTGATACGCAACACCTATCACCACATGGGCAGAGACATTGAACTATGCACCTCCTTAGTACAAACAACGCATTGGCACACGATAGCTGATACTTGTGGATGAGGACAGTGAATCATGGATTATGTGAAAGAAGATGCCAACATTGATATGTCGATGAATATGGAGAACTTCAAGCATCGTACAGCTACACAATAAGCCCAGTGTTTGAGATGATACGAGTCTAATAGCAACGTCGATCCTCGGTTGCCAACGTGGGTTAGAATCAGATACCAACAAGGATTACGATGTTACTGGATTGGATCAAATCGAGGATGATTTAACCTGCTACGTTCCAACACCATGGATGCTATGCAATATTTTGACATATGCAGTATCGTCATCATACACACTTACCGTATCATCTCACAATTCTGAATGAAAATCAATACCTTGCAGTACAAGCACACAATGACAGCTTATCAGATGACCCGACGTATTTGTATTGGATCAAACAATATGGATATATTTCTGGTCGGATCCTAGAATCACATGGATGTACGAACGTTCTCCTACTCGCCATTTGACTCTTGGCGATCAGGAATAGGCAATTCGATTGAGATGCTGAGGACAATGGAACTACAACCACGTGATGTGGACATCAGCTTGACCAGTATCAGACGTTGCTAACAAAGAAATCATCCTATGACCAGCTTAGCGTGATATGTTGCCAACACCACAAGCGGATCGGTTGATATGGATGAGGACGGATAGTATTATTCTCCAAGGCGTTGAACGAGTTGAACATGGTGATCGCGACACAAAAATATGCTGCTGCTGTTATTGTACCATCGAACAATGGGTGTATGGGAGCACGATGAAGGAATACCATGGCACCTATTGATGAATGATTAGCTCATACACGTACACACAATATCCCCAAAATACTTGATTCGTTGTATAACAACATCACCCAAGATTAGCGATATATCTGATTTAATACATACATTGAGATGGTTATGGCATTCCAACTGTGAGAGTTTTGCGATTTAGTAATGACATAGTTTTACGAGATATGGATGGCTTTGAAACTGCATTATTCTAAAGCTAGTGAGTTCGATAAATATTGCATATTAAAAAAGGGTCTACATGACAATGAGCAGCAAAGGGGAGGTAAAAGTGAGAGAATAGTCTAACACGGCACTCTATTTTCTATTGTATATCCGGATCTAACTTTGATGCTCTTTAATAATGAGAACCTAAGAAAGGTAATTTGTTTAAGACACCAGTGAAGAAACGGTCGCCGACCAACGACTTGGTAGAGATCCAAACGTTATCCGATCAGCGACATATCATACGTTCGTAATTCTGCCTGTTCTTAATCAAAGATAAAAAATTGAGCATTCATCCTTGCGTTATGGCAAATAGTATTTATTGCGCTGGGGAACCAATACCAAACAAGGTTTATGGAAAAGATCAATTACATATATTATCCAAGTACATGTCGTAAAAACGATATTCTCACCATCGGTTATGATGACTGGCACACCGCTTGATCATTGAGGTGGTAATTGTTTCTTTGCACAGTAGTCCTTGATGCATCCCAGAACGGATTCCATAGGCCCTTTGCATGCTAAAATGCAAGTTTGCAAATTAAATATTTTGGGCGCAACTGGAGCAGGAGCAGGAGCAGGATCTTGAGATTGAGCTTGAGGTAGAGAATTATCTGGAGCTTGAACTGGAGGAGCATCTTCAGCCACTTTGGCGGGCGGTCTTATGGACAACACCGTAATGGCAAACAGGGCAAGGGTAATAAAAAGCGAAAGCTTCAAGTTCATCTTGGGTTGGCTGATACTTGTAGAATGTGCGTCTCAACTCAATCATTTATAATGTCATGAAATTGAAAGCTGGCCGTCTCAAATGATGCATACGTATGCATATCTATTTTGCATATGACAAGGCTTTCTCAAATCAGGAGTATGCTGCTTTAGATGAAGCAACCAGATCTTGAAATGCAGGAGCTTATTCAGTTCGATATCTTCCCTATGGTGGTACTCTATCCTTGCAAGGTCTTTTACGCTCATGCATAGTATGGTCCATATTAGGTGCAGGTTGCTTTTTCGACAATTCCAAGCGATAAAAAAAAACCGACCTTCCTATGGTGCAAAAGTGGCATCTTGTGAAACGACGAAGTCATATATGCTGCCATTTAAAAGTCTCGATTAATGACATTGACATATATTCTATGAAAACCAAGAGATGAAGCAGACTGCATCGTATAATGTCAGCTGATTCCTACTGCAAGTTGTGTGCTGAGGATTTTAAGGAGTAAAACGCCATAATACATAATTTGTCGTCAACATGCAAGTGCCCACGAAGTGAAACAAAATGATTCACTGTAGGGGTTATGCTCACAACTCGCCAAGTTGCTATACGGCAAGGGGTGACAATCAATTTATCAGCCAAGATGGGTGTTTATTCTCACAAAAATGCTATAATTACTATATATCTTAGCTCCTACATATTAAGCATGAGCAGAAAGTACTCGTGTTGCAAGGGGAATGGTAGAGTTTACTTGTGCATTATGCATGGACATGAAGGATTGCACTACTCGGATATCCCCACATAATTCATCAGAACAACAGATTGCTCAAGCTAAGATTGCTACAGCCCACATCTGCAATATATGTTGTGTGTGTAATGCATGTTTTGGATGATGGTAACCTACTCATGCGCCTGTGTGACATGGAGAGGCACGGTTTACGTGGTGGTAACGGGGAAACTTGGCTATTTTTCTTCCAACTGTTTCTTCCAGCATCGCTCGCTCCAACGCGACTTTTGCGACAATTTCTTTGCTACAGTCGACATATCTCTTTCTTCAGTAGACCATAAAGTGGATTACACCAGTTGATCACTCCAACAAACGCAACAACAAAATGCATCTGTTTCAGCCAATTCTCAGAAGAACATGTCGCTCAACTCTTTCTCGCGCCATGATGCAAAGTGTGCCAATCACTGGACCCAGAGATATTTATCCATCTCACGAACAATATCATAATGCCCTTATTAAGCTGCACCAGCAATATCAAGGTAAACAAAGGCTGGATTGATGAGTCTCAGTAGAGAAATAGGTGTTTAACACTCTCTTATCATTGGATAGCATCTGTTGGCATGGTGCATTATCCATTGACGACTCGTGTATGGACGAAATGCGTTTCGCAAGAATAGCTGGATTAACTTCAAGAAGGGCATCTCAACGTGAGAAATCACGTGATGATCAACCAACATGAGGATGAACAAGCATGGATGGATTACAGGACACATATGAGATGGTCGGCTACGTGACGACCTTTGGAATGTGAACACAGCTTTATTGAATGTTCAACAAAATGTTCAAGGTGCAAGATGGATTGAATGATGCTCGTGATACCATGCCTTTACAATATCAAGACCGAAGGATGAAACGCGCTATAATGAGACTAAGGAACAAGAATACATACTTTGAGTGCATCCTTATTGAATGAAATGTCCAAGGAAACCAATGGGCTGATATTGATCCGCGACGCGAACATCCTATTCTAAGATGCATATTTTGCACACATCCCATTCCGTGGGACACTTACACGTGCGCAACACATTTGGATAATGATCCATATCGGAAACTGGTATTCTTGAACAAGTCGCTGGAGAATATTCTTACCATATCGGATGCCACGTTGAGTCATATCCACCTAGCTGGCTACTCGCTTCCGGTGATTCCGGTGATTCAGTTGGGAAGGTCATGTGTGATGTCGGCAACGATTTTTTGGTGGAAAGCAATGTACGTAAAACACACGATTGAAGGAAATGGAATTTGTTGAAAGTGTTGTAGCTAAAGAAAATGATTCTGCTACGATAGGGAACTACAGCAGCGCTAGTTCTTATGGGATGACAGCGATGACTTTCGGTAAACGGATCACTTTATCATCATGGTATTGTTCCAATACAATCAAGGGATAGAGGGGAGAGGATGGATCGCGAACACTAGATTGCTCGCTTGTTGCTGCAAGATGGTGTCATGATACAGGACACATAGGTGGCTAGGATTCCCATGTAATTATCTCACAAGCATCACACAACATATATGTAATTATGATGCTGACACTGAATGTTTATAGGGTGGCATCATTGTATCCATGTAAGATGATCCTGTACTGAGCCTATGCAAACGACGGATGATGGTGCCCCGGTGAATGACACAAAACTACGGCGTAGGTTAGTTCCTGCTATGCAGCGAACCTTTGCATAGAAGCTTTCCTTTAATGATTATCGATATAACGATATGTCTTTGATTGGCATTGCTACTCAATGAATTCAAGACTTTATCGATACTTTTCGACCACGGTTGACCCATTTAACTCTGTACAACGTACTAAGCAACTTGTGTGGCTCCTGTTGATCCGAAATTTAAATAACAGCAAGTTGTTCATGCAACTATAATAATCCACTGTTGATCTATGAATACAACTGGTTAGACACCCTTTTATCTATAAATTAAAAGGAATGAACACAAGATATGCATTGGATCTGATTGTCATGTTGGGAGAAATCCAAAAGGACATCCCATTATTGTCAATGTGCTGGTGGTAGAATACCAAGTGATTTCTTTGAGAAATCTTATTGTGCATAACCTAACAAGGGCATGGCAAATAAATGATAGGGAACTGTGATCACATCCATTGGTCACCGATTGTAATACATTTATTATAATCAGGATCTTTAGGGTAGTAGGAACATTTGATACTACAGATTTCGTGTTCATTGACTAGTTTCATCACGGGACTGAACAAGGAGGATATTACATAATGATTCATTCATATGCTGTTTCATAGTTGTACATTGACATGGGGAGTGTCGGTGGTAATGGGGAAAAAGGCGAATGATTGATTGTTCTATGAACTATATGCATGATCGATATATCGCGGATCGACAGTAACTGGTAACTTATATCATCGGATAACGTTTGTTCGGTATTAAGCGTCAAATCCATGAGCGGGATTGTTGTTTGAAGCTAGAATAGTGTACAGTGTTATCTTCAAGTTCCACCATACCATTACCTGTTGTATATAATAGATGTTTTATTGATCCAATAAGCAAAGTCAACTTGTTTTATTGCATACGCAAATTTCATATGTACATATGCATGCATGATGTCGCAGAAGCAGATTCCCATAAGATGCGCTCTTTGTCCTTTTCTTCCCTGCACCGATTCAGTATACTGTGGTATACGTACCTTTCGTGATTGTACCTTTGCATCACCGTACCCAGATATCAATGCTTTCTACTATTCCAAACAGCAAGTATCAACGTGACACAAAGTTGTCTCCTGGTTCAAGATCACCACCACAGCATGATTCTTTTTGGACCGACGCGTGTCAACAACCCACTCTTGCAACCAGCTATCAGCATTATGCAACGCTTGTTTCTGATTCAACCACACAGCTGAAGCAATGTATTCGACACATATTCAACTCATTAAGCAATCGTGCTATTGGCTTGACTCTCTGTGCCAACTTTGATGTTGCCCTTCGTGATGCAAGCGCCATGCAATAACTCTTGCCTTATTGAGCACTTGGGTTTCTACGTGAATCGAATGTTTACAGTGAACAAGGAAATCAGCGAGCTGTCATTGATATTTGCAACAAGGGGCTCAAGGTTGTTGATAAGCATGATCCTGACTATGCCAAACTTCAACAAGCCAAAGTGAATGCTGAGCAGCGTGTTAGCAAACGCATTGACTTTATTAGCCAACTATCACTCGAAATACTCGTTACAACACTCATGCCAATGCTTATGGCTGATAATGGAGGAGCAATGGATTCCATCACACTATGTTCATATTTGGATGTATGCAAGATATGGCGCGACCGTGTTGATCAGCCTTGCGATGGTGGATTCCATTTCAAGTGGACGAGATCATGTCAACAATGATAAAAAATGGGATATCTATGACCATACAGGCGATGTAAAATTGCTGTTGTGTAACTGTGGGATATGTATAATACATACATATAAACTCATATAGCAAGCTAGCATGAATTTCAAGAAAATGATCAATATGCTTGCATATTTAGATTGTTGTCTAAAGCATCGATGAACACGAAATGAACCCCGTGACAACTGGTTATCTAAAGCCAATCAATCGTGATGATATGGAATTGAAAGAAGGTTTAACGTGGGAACGATGCATGGGGTGCACCAGCACGGTCCAACAAAGCAAACAGCATCATTACATCATCAATAACAACCGACTTTACTATTTTGAGTAGGAGGATAATATACAGAGAATGGGTAGGTATAACGTGATTCCTTTTTTAAAGCCGGGATAGCAATTCTTGAATCTTGGATGATTGTGCTTGAAGGGTTTCATGGTGCTCTTTTATCAGCTTGACAGCATGCTTTGCAGAACCCCAGCTCGCTTGGTATCCTGATCCATCATGACCATAATTGTGTGCAACCAAAATAGGTTTACCAGAAGGCGATTCTAATCGTGATAACCGTGTGAGCGAAAACCCTGTTGCCTGACATGTGTTATGTAAAAACACAGCGTTCATCTCCTCACCTTTGACTTCAGTCTCCACACGGGGTCCACCATTTCGTTTAGGACGTAGTCCAATGATATTACCAACCACATCCAATCGTTCGATGCCTTTACCATTAGTTAATTCAGGACAATGCTTGCATGCTCGCTCCATGATATCCTTTGCAATAGCAGGATCTGGTTCAGCATTCCTGCAAGATAATGTTAAACCAATGAGCATAATCACCATCCTTACTACATACCTGTTTCCTTCATCCTTTGTTGTTCCCAAAATCACAGTACCATCTGCTCGAGGAATCACATAGGTATATTCTTGCTTTGCTAAATAAGCCATACATTCCTTGTGAGCATACAGGACTATATACGCAGCCAATGAACCTACTCTTGACGGATATGGTTTTTCGGATATGCTTGGCACGTACCACCACATTCTGCCCTCGTACGGGGTTGTTGACATGCGAGTCATTGACACCTTGGATACTAGTAGCGTGCATACCAGCACAATTGACGATAATATCCACCGTGTTTTGATGATCATCCATGGCATCCGTAAGGTTGGAAATCTCCACCTGCTTTCGTTTACCACCCAGTGCAACAAATTGTGATTGTAGCCATCTCAAGTATCGATCCGGGGTGATAGCAACTGAAACATGCATATGTTATTAATCGGCAACAAGAATACAAGCATAGCTACACTTACCTGTTGTGAACGTATATCCAATATCAATATTCTTTGGGAGCTCCTTGCGCGAAAGCTTTCGGAACTATGCATAAAGTTTACTTAGCAAAAACCTTCTGAGATAACCCTGATTGGTCGATACGTTACACCAGGAACCACCTTCTTCCACCATGGATTGCGTTGATCAGCCGTAGGATCCTTGTAATAGTCAAAAGCAGGAATCACCATAATACCAGTTTCATCCGCACGACATTTTGCCAACTCCCAAAAGATTTTAAATGAATCAGCATCATAACCTGTACAAGAAAACATATATAAGCTTCACGTCGTACATTGCGATCATAGTGAATGCGCCACATACGCTGTAAACGAGCATCATCATTCGGTGCTAATGTTTTCCATCGTGCACCTGCCCAAGGCGATGTATAGTCGATGCTCATGTCACCAGGGAAATGCTTTGCAAGGATCGTCACATCATAACCTTCAATAAGAAGTAGCGTTGCCGTGGTCAAGCCAATCACACCAGCTCCAATAACATGTACTTTAGGGACGCGTTTCATAGTTTAGAAAATAAAGAAAGAAAGAGAGTTTCTGTGGTGGGAAGGCGCACACACGCATACAAACCACCCACTCTTTTTATGCAAACAGCTGATTTTTAATGCAGAGCAGCTGTGGGAAGTAACACATGTCCGCAATTTGCCGGTGGGAAAAATTGCTGGATATGAAATGCCCTGATGCCCATGCTGATAAGGCTTATATAGCATGAACACGTTTATATGGTATGAATAGGTTTATATGGTATGTGAACTTGTTGATTACGTGTTTCAAGGATTTGCATAGAGAATATGCGTATGCCAACATGGACGCGGTGGCCCATGGGTGATTATGCTGATATCGGATATCAACTCCAACGGCGCTCGGACCGCAAATCAATCATGCGATGTTGTGGATGGACCCAATAGTTGTCGCTCTAGATGAAAATGTGCTCATTCTATAATGTTCTCGATGACAGACTACGGTATCACGAGATGAAAAATCCCGATAGTCACCAGGTTGTGCAAAATCATAAAGAGCTATACTTGTCAGGCAGGTACCTGGTAGCGTAGCTTGGAATGCATGGCTACATGGAGCAAATAATACATGAAATTTCACGTTTGGTTCTTTATCCGCTTGGATCTTTCATAGGTCAAATCATGCAATACAACATGAAGACCCATGTCATTCCTATCCATGAAGATGGATGTGGAGTATTGATTGTATCTATATTAAGACATTGTCCTTATACCCTGTTTTAAGGAGTACAGGATATTGCCGATCTAGTTATGCCAACAGTGATGTGCGTGAAACAAGTCCTGCATATAGCTGGCATCTACAGCACGCAAACGTTACCCCGTAGCCATCCTGAGTGGAAATGATAATGATCGGATAGTAATGAAATAACGCACATTGCGTATATGCATAATCATTTCTCAGGCGATTGATATTGCTATTGATTCTCTTCTTCCAGGCGTAGATGTAGGTCAACAAGGACATGGTTTCTTATCTGCACTATGATTATACTTTACTTTTGCATTATTGCAACGAGGAAATACTATTATAATCAAAGGATGAAGAGCTCCTTCAAAGGCCGTTGCAATGCAAGGTGTTGGTGGTGGTTTGGTTGGGTGTTATCCAAAAAAAAGATCTATTAGACAAAGTACCAGCTATTGCTGTTTAGGAATATTCTGATTCAATTCTGTGTGCCGCTAAGCAGCGCACCTTGTCATTTATGCAAGGTTGGCTGATCGCTAAATCCCAAAGGCAGCTCGTGTGCACCTTTCCACTTTTCTCCCATTTCAGCAACATGCCTTAAACACCATTGTAAAGCTCCCAATAGAGTTGGATTACTAACAAATACTTCTAGAAGAGAACAGCAAAGAGAATAAACCCCGGAGAGATACATTGTTTTCTTTGCAAAGCATTGACTTTCTTTATTACCACGGACAATGAGCACATAGGTATACTACCAAAACATGCGGATGATCACGACGACAACATACACAATAAAGAGGAAATCGAGCACTATAATACACCATCATGATGTGGATGGTTGTGTTTGTTTAAACATGTTATCATTCAGCAGCGCGTTAACATAAATATCCACACTGCATCGAATAACGATCATAGAAAATGGATATCAAAAAGATGAGTGTGTATCCATGATGAATAGGATTCAAGCGATGGTATGGGATAGCAAGGGAAAATGGATAATGACTGGAAATAAATATCAGCCATAGTCATTGCGGATTATATGATCAGCTCCAAGATCAAAGTTTATCATCTGTAGTTGACACATGAGTTGTACGAGTCCCACACTATGATCGTCCTTTACGACATTCGCAGCAAACCATGGTAGCTCATCATTTTCCTAATACGCTAGAACAATATTGATCTTCTTTAAGACATCCCCTCCATTGATAATAAATAAGGGACGTGTATGCAGAAAGAATGAATTTGCTGAATATCACCTTGTTGATCTCAC
The DNA here is from genome assembly GCA_025094155.1 of Lichtheimia hyalospora FSU 10163. Taxonomy (NCBI): domain Eukaryota; kingdom Fungi; phylum Mucoromycota; class Mucoromycetes; order Mucorales; family Lichtheimiaceae; genus Lichtheimia; species Lichtheimia hyalospora. The sequence continues at coordinate 117,041 of PTRB01000059.1, forward strand.
TTTTGATCCATCCGGCTATCATTCTCAATAAGTTTCAGATGTAGCTTATCAATGTGTCAGTGGCCAAAATAACCCAATCAATAATAGCTATCGGTTGTCTAATTAGGAATCATGCAAAGAAAACAGGAGCAAAGAAAGATCGCACATGCCAAATCAGAATTTTGCCACGCATGCCCAATCCGTAGGTTACTCGATTTGTAACATGACGCGTCACTGTTTATCTATATATGGATATCAAGGGGAGAAAGATTCACCGTGATTGTATCGTTCAGACGCGCGTTTGCCTTGAAAAAAGCCATAGCATGGCTTCAAGCAGACTTGTACCAATCGTTAGATGATTGGATTCATATATATTGACCTACCGAACCATTATCGAGCAGCATTTAGCAGATCAATCACTCAAGTGTAATGAAACGGATGAGTCACTAACCTGTCTCCGACATGCTGGGTTTATGCAAATTTTCAGAAAGAACGAAGCAATAGGTGTCTTTCCGAAAACTATATATATAGCAAAGGATCAGCAACCCCAAGGATAGCTGATATTGACTATACCATTATGGATCCCAAACAACCCGATCATACTACTGCTGCTACTACTACTACTATTACTACCCCACCTAAAGCATTAGAAGCTGGAGAACAAAAAGCTGTCATAGAAAATGCCCAACAGGCTGAGGAAGAGTACACCGTCTTTTCCAAGCCTAGGCGCATGATGATTGCTGTCATTGTATCTTTTGCTGGCTTACTTTCCCCTTTTTCCTCCACAGTCTACTATCCTGCCCTTACCGAAATTAATAAGGTATGCCTATATCAGGCGTACTTGATCCAATCTAATGTTCACGTATCATTAGGAATTCGATGTCACGACGACATTGGTCAATGTGAGCGTATCCGTTTACATGATCTTTCAAGCATTGACTCCTTCATTTTGGGGATCACTTGCTGATATCTGGGGGCGTCGTCCCGTGTACATTAGTACCGAGATTTTATATGTTGGCATTTGTGCTGGTCTTGCCAATGCACCTAGTTTCCCAGCACTTTTAGTGTTGCGCATGTTCCAAGCAGCAGGCGCTAGTTCAGCGATTGCATTGGGTACGATAATAATAACAATCATAATAAAAATAATAATGGTGTGGGAAGGGAAAATGGGGATGGATGGGAGAATGAATACTAAGAGAATCCATAATTAATCCTGCTTTATATCATATGCAGGTGCCGGTGTTTTGGGTGATACCATTGTTCCTGCAGAGTAAGACATTGTCTGTGCGTTTGTGTGTTACCATGACCTAATGTCGCCGCCTCCTTTTTTTAATAGACGCGGTGCCTATTTTAGTGCCTTTACTTGTTGTCAAATGATGGCGACATCGTTGGGTCCGGTGATCGGTGGTGCAATTGCACAGACCCTTTCTTGGCGGTGAGTGGTACAAAGGATTTGATTGCATGAATCACTTTTGGCTAATCGATTGGTAACAGGTGGATCTTTTACATTCTTATGATCATTGGCGGTGTAGCTCTCGTGGCTGTCTTTTTCTTTTTACCTGAAACGTTGCGATCACTTGTAGGAAATGGGTCAGGTTATGCCAATCCCACACCTACTCAATGGTTGCGTAAAAAAGCTCTTGGTCAAAAAAATAATCATGCCAAAGAGCCTGATCTCTCGCGTTTTCTTAAATTTCCTCGTGTATGGCAACCGTTTCTGTACTTGTTGCAACCGGATGTTGCATTCATGATGATTTCAAATGGGTTGGTTGCTGCCATGTTGGCTGTTTACATGACAACCACACCTACTCATTTTGAAGCAATCTATGGTTATGATGAATTACAAGTTGGATTGTGTTATTTGCCATTTGGTGGTGGATGTGTATTGGCATCCTTTATGCAAGGCCGTATTTTAAACCGAGACTTTCGATCTGTTGCAAGAAAACTTGGCTATACTTCTCCCGAAAAACTCAAATCTGGCAATCTACCGGCAGACTTTCCCATCTTCAAAGCTCGCTTGAGAACCATTTGGATGCAAATCCTGTTATTACAAGCTGTCACTGTTTGTTATGGATGGGTCTTGTATAAAGAAGTTCATATCGCTGCACCGCTCATTCTTCAATTTCTTGGTAATGAACATCACATGTGGAATAAGCGACTCTTGTTTATTGATACATTCTCTTCCATTCTATAGCTGGTTACGCCATTACTTGTGTTGTCACTGTATACCAAACGTTGAGCGTTGATCTCTACCCCGGCAAAGGTGCTACCATTGGAGCGACCAACAATATTGTTCGCAGCCTTTTAGGGTATGTTTTTCAAAGCAGGAACAGAATGATGGATTACTGATGTATGTAATTTGTGTATTGATAGTGCTGCAGGCACAGCGTGTGTGGAGCCGGGTATTGAAGGCATTGGCATTGGATGGATGTTTACAGTGTTGGGTTTGATTCTCTTTGTATCATCTGGATTGGTGCCAGTAATGGTTGCTCTTGGTCCCAAATGGTGGCGCCGTCGATGTGAAAGACGAGAAGCAAAGGAACAAAACAAATAGATGATACGATATCATCCAGCAACTTGCAAAGATGCACTTTTATCTTGAGCAACATTCTTTGATTGACGCTATCTTCAACGATACGCACATTGTAAAACGTGCGAAAAGTTCTTATGACCATATCACATATATAATAAACGTATGCTTTTTTTAAAAAATACGGATGTACACAGGGGAGTAGGCTTTTGGCATGCTTTTAAAAACCACGTGATCACATTCTATTTGGTATGCTACATGGATGCATTCTAACGGAAAAGTTGATTTATCCGAGAGTATAAATCATTCATTTGTAGTCATTAGATGGTTGTCTTTGTGTAAATGCAAATGCATGATATAATCAGGACTTTCATTTTCATTTGTACGTGGCAGCTGGGATTTTCTCTCTCTCTTTTGTTCCACTTTTTTCCTCCCGCATATGACACAGGTCTTTCCTTTGATTCAACGCGACTTGTCATTTACCCCTTACAGCCTTCAGTGGGTACCAAGTTCAGCTCGATTATGTGCAGTTGGAGCAACAACACGTGGTGCAGGCATCATTTCAGTGTACCGAGTCAATGGAAAACGATTAGAGATTGCCAATGAGGTATCTATGGAAACAATGCGTTTATTCCACTCAAAACTTATAGTGTCTGCTAGACCGAAACGCCTATGCCTTTAAGGTGTTGTTCTTTTGGAGCTGCGGATAAAACTACGCGACACGTGGCAACAGGCGACTTTGATGGAAGATTGCAGTTATGGCAAGTGTGGGATCTTTCTGGAGGGTTCTAAATGTAAACTGACTTGGATTGTAGGGATACAAACCGACTCGAGATACCCATATCCAGTGTGAATGCACATGATACAATCATCAACATGGTAGATGGATCAATGCCAGAATTGGCTACTGCAAGTCGAGATGGTAAGTAATTCGATAATCATTCAAGCTGATTTATTCACACACATATCAGGGTGTGTCAAGGTGTGGGATACAAGACAATTGGATAAAGCTGTTTTCAATGTACGGCATACCGAGCAACAAGATGCATGGTCGGTGGCATTTGGTAAGGATAAAGTACACAGTTTGTTAGGTACGAGAGAGAGAGACTGAAGGAAATACACTTTAGGAGGATCGACATATGACAATCGATTGGTTGCAGCAGGGTACGAGAATGGTGATTTGGAGTTATTTGATCTTGCAGCATCACAATACCTATGGAAAACCAATGTTGGAGCAGGGGTAAGTGGGATGACCCAAGTACGAGGACCAAGCTGACATGCTAGAGTAGATTTGCTCGATTGACTTTAATCAAGACAAGCTGGTACTTTGTACATTATCAGGATTGGCTATTGTGAATTTGACCAAGAGTGGCACGGTTGAACAATTACAGGTAACTCTGATATCTTAGATCATGTTGGATGAATACTGACAACATTTCGGATTTTTTTTATATCTAGTCATCGAGTGATACAACCATGTGGGCGGCTCATCATGTTCCTCAAGATCCTCGGTACTTTGGTGTAGTAGGTGGCGATGGTGTATTCCGACTTTGGGATCATGATGGAACCAAACAACAACCTGTGGCATCTTTATCACTCAGCAAGCATCCCATCATTGCCTGTGATTGGAATCGTGACAAGCAAGGACTCGTTGCATGTGCTTCCTTTGATCAAACACTTCGGATAGCTCAAGTCACCTTTTAATGTTGATATCATTCTTACCCATTGTAAATATATTGGACATGATGGAGACACGTTTTGGATTGAGTAGGCTTTGGATGTAAAGTTAAGGGTGGCTCGGACTTGGCAGCAAGCAATGTAGCACGGGTTGAATGTTTGGGTTGCACAATGCAAAGAGGAAAGGGGCTTTCAGTATGTTTTTTTGCTCATTCTTTCTCTTTCGTTTCTTCCTTCACCCATTTACCCATGTGGTTTCCCTGGTTGTTCAACTGGAAAGCTTCACAACCTAACAACACGTACGATGCCCTTTTGCATCACTCAGATTTCAAACTCGTTCACGTTGCTGACGACGAAAAACGTACCATGACAGTCATCTATCCATCCACAGATAAATATCATTTACATCGACTAGCGACGAGAGAATGTCAGTTTTATGCATTATCACATTTATGGGGAGCCGATGCACATGATCATCCATGGCATGAGATTGGAACCTATATTCATGATCGACAAGGTCAACCCATTGATCCTATTCCGATGCGACCTGAAAAACGGGATACGATACTTGCCCTGTTGGAATCAAAGCCAGATAGTTACTGGTGGATTGATGTTATATGCACAAGAGCTGATATGCCACTTGTGATTATGGGAAGCATTTATCGGTATTGCGACCGCTGTTACGCCATGGTGGATTGTTTGCCAAAAGCCATGGAAACTATTTCGGGAGAGAAATTAGTGCAGATGTGTCAAGATTTCCATTACAAAGATCCATGTTGTCGGTTAACAGTGGAATGGTCAAAGCATGTACAAGCACTAGGCGAATTTCTCGATTGTCAGTGGTGGCAGCGTGTATGGACATGGCAAGAAATGGCACTTCAAAAGCAAGTTGTCATGATATCGGAGCGGAGTGGTAAACGGTGGATGGATACTTGCATTGAAGCCGTTCAACTGGTTCACTTGTACAAGATGCGAGCTTATTATTATCGTCGTACACCCGATGACCTTGCCTTGGAAACACATAATACACCACTTGTTGATACACAGCTGATGGAGTCATTGTTGGATAAGATATCGAGACAATGTGCAGAACTCTTTCGACCAAGGAACTTTGCTGATCTGACAGTGGAAGGATACGCTTTATCATCACCTTATGCATTCTTCAAGCTGATTGAAAGTCTTGGCAACTCACCACGAACGTGTATGGATCCTGTTGATTATGTTTATGGTGTATTGGGTTTTCTCCTATGGGATATTCCCAGAATGAATCATCCAGATGACGTATGGCATGCCTTTCTCTCTAAACTTCAAGAATATATTACTTCCTCACTCGAGGAATCACATCATATGGGAGGTGGAATTGTATCGATTGAAATATCACACAAGGCAACAACATTTGATTTAGCCATGGCCACTAATATGAAAGACGTATATAAAAACGTGTTACAAGTGAGAGCCAAAGATGGAACCCTTATTCTTATATAAAATGTAGCATTTAGATGTAATGGAATGGATTGGGATGATTTGCATGATCAGGTAACACAGCAAATGGCAAGGTTTCACATAGAAACAAATGCATATGCTGCGGTCTCTCTCTCTCTTTCTTTCATTCTCTTGGTTATTATGGAAGCACAGCTACAACCTCTAATTAAGCAAATTACTGAAACTGGTGAATGGTCGCTTGATCGCGACATGCTCAAGGTGCAAAGGATATAATGGGGACTACCAACGTGTTGCTAATCGACTGACATGAACGTTTTATACATGTAGAAAATCAAGAGCATTTGCAAGCGAGGGGATGCCAATGTGGAAACGTCGTTTATGATATGGTTTGCACAATTGAAAACTGAACATGCACAGGTAAACAATGTATCATTTGAGTGAACGTTTCTATGGTATTGATGATGGTTGTCATAGATCCGATATTCATGCGTACAATTGGCCGAAGAGTTATTTCAACGCTCCCATCGTTTTCGAGAGTTACTGGCCGACGAGTTTCCTGCGTTTTTATCATTGACAGTTGGAATTCAGAAACGAACATTACCACCACCACCCAATGTAGCTGCCAAGCTGAAACAATATGCTCTTGCACTCGTCAAATCCTGGCATGAAAAGTACGCTGCATTGTACCGACCCCTTGGTATCGGATATGATTACTTGCTTCATCAAGGATTCTTGGCTCAAGGCACATCGTCATTAGCATCGATTCATGCCAGTCATGATAATCAGGTAATAAAAAGTATAGTTATTAGGTGGCATGATCCTCATCGATCCTTCTTATGAAGACACAAATGCGAGCCATCTATCAACGACGCATGAATCAGATCAAACGAGAAATGGAGGAGCACTTTGATTTAATGAAGGAGAATCTCAATTCAATGGAAGGTGTTTTTGATATTCTGGTGCCACGCAACGAAGTAACCGCGGATGGATCAATTGATTTCGACGCATTGATGAAGGCCGATTATGAAAGTGGTGCAGCTGATTCGGGAGAAAAGTACAGAGAGGTAAATATTTAAAGAAAAGCAAAAATGTCGGGTTGACATTGGATGAATAGGATATCTTATCCCATGGTCTAGCATCCAACCGATATAAGATCGAGATTGACTTGTCAGAGGATCCCTTGGGAGATGTGCATGAATCGGATGAGAACAAGGTGCTTTACGAGCAATTACGAGAAAGTCATCGACTCCTTGTCAATAAACATATGCCAATGTTGAATACATGGATTAAAAGTCTTGGACGTATGGATCATCCGGTAAGAGATTGAAAGGTGGTTGATATACACAAAATGCTCATCGTATGTCGACGATAGGATCGTGACAAGTTGTTGAAACAGTTGCTCAGTTTGAAGACCAAAATCACCCATGATACACTTCGAAAATCTGATTTATTGGGTATTGAACAACAACAGCAAGATGGAGAGGAGGATGATTATTTGGAGGAACTCTTTGAGGATGTACCACTGGATGGATCATCCAATCAAGAACCAGCAGCAACATCTGATACGAAGCATGATGGATTATCTACCAAACTCCCACCAGCCCAACGCATATTTCCTTTGGCATATGAACCAGGATTGGAAGAGGATGTCACTTACAACAAAGCAGCTGTGTTTCCACAACTACCCCGAAAATCACAAAGGTAACGTAATAAGGTCAGGATTCGACATACTGGATTTGTGGTAATGGCTTTTTCTTGTAGAGAGAGCAATGATCAAGGACAAGATGATACAGGAAAGGGAAAAGGCAAAGCTCGAGCAACCACTATTCCTAGAGAAGGTTTGTCTTATAACATTCATTTCCCTGTGAAAATGATCGATACTGAATGTCTCTTTTCTTTTACTAGAGCTACTCAAGATGGCACCTGTCGTTGAGGTAGGATACTGTTGATTCATGTACCCAATTGACGTTAATACTGACAGCATGCATCTTTGAATTTAGTGGTACATATTAGATGATTGATTGCTACATTTATATCATGACATCCTCACATGATACTTTTTGATAGGGGTGATGATCTCTATTACTGGGACAAGTCGAATGTGCAATTCAATAGCAGTGGATTGGGTAAGCAGTACCAGTAGGATATGCTCACATATACTAATGCAACTTTTATTCAGAACGGCAACATCGCTTTATGGGAACAGGAGAAGGGACAAATGAGATGCCAGAGAAGCTGTTAGAGCAACTGACCAAGCGAGCAACGTATTACAAGGATAAAATTCCAAACCAACTACCAGTAAGTGATTCACTCTCTATCTACTTTTTCAATACTCATTTTATTGCTAGGCATGTCGTGCTCCTTTACGGAACGGCAAACTGTGCCCAAGACGAGATTTGGTGACCTGTCCTTTTCATGGCAAGATCATCCCACGTGACGAGATAGGACAACCTATCCATCAAGAGGATCAAGGTGATCAGCAGTCTAGTACCCACAAGCCATTATGGGAGGATATTGAGGGAGATGTTATGAGACAACAAGGACAGGAGCAAATTGATACCAAACGCAAGAAAAGGAAGAGACAACAAAACAGCAATTTAATTGATATTCGACAAAAGAAGGAAAACAGCTACACTCGACTGCAGAAAAAGCTTGAAACTCCAGGTGTGCGACGCATGGTAGAAGAAGCTCAGGATTATGAGCGTAGTATCAAGTCGAGGAATAGAAATGCAAACATTTGGTAGCTTGTCTAGAGTTAATTTATGATTGTATGATTAGATATCTCCTAGTAGCTTGTCAATGCACATACCCTGTATTGTTTTAAAATCACATAATACATACTTCACTATGGATAATCAACTATCGTACATATCTTAAAGAGATCCCTCTTTATGTTGATGCATTCATGGCTCATTTTGAAATTGGTTTGTGCTGGGATCATCTGATGCTCTTCCCGAGGAGTTGTGAGCCCCCTTATGATAGATATTTGTGTCGTGTTAAGCAGTTTGCAGTCTACTCGGTGCACACATGATTCTCTCCTACATGAATGTGTGGCGGTTGTTGTACCAATAGCACATGCTTTCATACCAATCCACCGCTACAACCATGTCATAATTATGCATTCCTTCTTCCGCTACTACATCGCTTAATCAGTAATTGTATACTAAGCCATAAACACCAACATGTAATGGATCGTTTCTCTCTTCCCCCCCAACTTCAAGTGCCAAGTTCCAAGATCGAGACACTGGAATGTCATAAAACTGGTGAGCATGTGTTATCAAGTTCTTATATGCTTTATTAATGGATAGGAGTATCAGCTAAAGAAGAAATCATTTAAAATCGTCGCCAAGGTCAAAGACTTATACAGATTAGATATATCTAGCATAGAAAAAGAGTAAATCATTATGCTTTATATAATAGATTAAAGTGTGTACATGTGCAAAATATGTATAGGCTATTTGACAATGAGGGGGGAGAATGATAGCATGTAATGACTATTGACGTTAAAGACAGTAATTAAACACAAAGCACTATCTTTCCGACGGTTCGGTGAGACTCGATCTTCAAATGTGCCTTGGCAGCATCACGGAGATCAAATATCTGATCCTCACAAAGGACGCTCTTGACAGAACCATTGGCCAATAATGGATGCACCTCATTTGCAAACCGATCCCAAGGCACATGGACTGCTGCCATACGATATGAACGACTCCCAGTTATCATGCGTCCTGCAACAGTGAATGCGACCTTGACCATGTCTAGGACACTGATCTTCTCAGCACCAAGATGGGATTGTGGACCCACAGCAGTAGAATACACGGCTCCTTTTTTCAATAATCCCACGCATTGGTTGTAGTAATCGTCGCCACCAATACAATCAAAGATCAAATCATAGCTATCCACTTCTTGCTTCAACTTGTCCATGTCATCTTGTACATTATAGGCCACGATACGATCTGCACCCAAGCTGGATACCAATTCTGCATTCTTGTCACTACAAATAGCCACCACATGTGCACCAATAGCCTTGCCAATTTGAACAGCAAAAGTACCAACGCCACCAGAAGCACCAATGATGAGGATCTTCTTTTCGCCACTACTAGGCAAGTTGCCCAGGACAACAATCCCTTGGAACGAAGTGATAGCTTTTTAAAATGAGTATCATGTCTATTCTATCCTCTTTAAAACACTCACCAGCAATACCAGCAGCAGCAGCTTCTTGGAATGACATGTTGCTTGGTTTTTTCATAATGGCACCTTTACCGAGAGTAGCAACAAGCTATATTACCATTCCCAATATGTCTTAGTACCTTATTCTATATCATCGAATCAAGTAATACTCGACTTGCGTATTCTGCATATGCACCATATTCTTGACCAACAGGCATCTCCAAGGAACCATAGACGTGGTCACCAATCTCGAAATCCTTTACTGCTGAACCTTTCGCCACCACGATACCCGAATAGTCGCCTCCAATAATGGCTGGTGGTGCCTTGAATAACATATTGAACAACATGTTGGATACGTTACCTGAACGATATTTGGTTTCTGCAGGGTTGACTCCAACAGCTTTGACTTTGACCAAAATGTCAGTGGGGTTACGAATGGCAGGGGTCTTAATTTCAACGTATTGCAGTGATTCCTCTGCTGGTCCATAGTGAGTCACTTGAATGGCGTGCATTGTCGGTGGAATCGTGAAAGCATCGGTCATGCTGGTATGTTTTTCGTGGAGGAAGAAACAATGAATGACGCGCACAGTTTTGATTTTATGCACGCCAAATTAGGTCACACAAGCGAGTGCGTGTTCCTTCTTTCTTTGTACCATGTAATCAAACAGCGCCTTCATTATGCCGCTTGTCCCGATATACCAATAGTCAAAGCTCTGATGCCCATTAAATCACTTGACAGCTCATTGTCTTAAGAATGGCCAAACCAATAAATGATCCTTTCATTCCAACCATACATATTGTCTCATATAAACACAATGAGGTTATCCATGTGCACATCCACAAGGCGTATGATGATATAGCGCTTGCAATCCTTATTATACCCGATGCACATCATTTCATTCACTCCCAGCAGTATATCTTTATTTCGATTCCCCATTCCCATCAATACCTTGTTGATGGACACTGTTAAATGCTTAGTCTCGCAATATCTTGAAGAAAACTACGATAGTTCACAGCCATACGGTTTAGCACTGGATGACTAAAAGTCGACCCTGTGTTTGATTAAGTGCAAGAATACATCATGTTGCGGTGTAGCTATTAGTGGAGGATGACGATATGAACAAGATGAACTATAACGAATCCGTTTTCATGCAAAACAACGTTGTAGATAAGGTTACAATGTTGGGGTGCAGCCTGTTTGGGTTATGCTTAGCAGCCATGGACAACGCAAAAGACACGCTGTTATGATCCTGTTTTCTTTGTTTTATGACTTATGCAGTAATACCAATAAATGACAATGATTCAACACTGAGTTAATGAAGGATACAATGACATTCATTTGGGAAATATGTACTTTTTTTCACAATGAGCCGTTCTATTTTATTCAACAACGAAATCTTTGGATCTGAACATGCTTACTGATTGTATCACGTGGTTGATCGGCTTGATATTGTACTCTGGATGCATACCAAATGCGTTGATAGAGAATCTCAGATATTATCGTGGTCAGCTCTCACATCAGGAAAGAATGCTATGGGTGTACTGGTTTTCAGTAGGATTAGTGGATCACATGATCGGTTTTTTGAGTTGGTGATGACACTATTCTGGTTGGAGCAGTCATACTGGAAGGGAATAAGGAATTTGGAACGGCAAATGATTGTGCTTTTATTGTTTGAATAGAAAATAACTTAAAAAATTAAGGCGTCAATACACAAAAAAAGGCAGTGCTGAGCACAATGAGTTGTGCACATATGCAAGACAAAGAGCTCGCATGTATGTATTTAGCAAATGTACGGACTCCTGGTCCTCTTTGGATATTGGCTTGGTCAGTGTTTGTGTTCCTTGAATCACATGGACCAATTGTTTACACTGCTGCACACCATGTTTCCCAATTCTTATGCAATCATGACTATGTAAATTTTCCAGATATAACTTTTTGCAAAGTTCACTTTACCTGTGAACTCCCTTTCTCATCACAAATTTGCTTATATATGTGTGTGTTATCAATGCTTCAATGGGATCACAAAAAGTAATATTTGCTCATATCTGCTAATGTTTTTCTTTTCAATGCATGACTGATGCACCGGTATCCAACTTGCATGTAGCACAGGGCATGGTGAACCAATACATGATCTTTAATAAGTGTTGTATATAAGCCCCAATAATATTCTCTCCTTTCCATTTGATTAGACATGATGTGCGATGTTACCTTAGACAGCCATATATGCAAAGTATGTAGATGACATGTTGCTCATACTCCTGAAACGATATTCACAAGTATCATTAGATGAATATAAGGATAGAGAATGAAGAAGACGATAACCTTCGTCGGTTTTTCGCAAAAGGACTTGGCACACTCCTGGCGGATGATCATTTTTTACTGCTCTATGTGCCAAAAGATGGAGCCAAAAAGATGCAAGTTATACGACCTAGTCGCAACTCATACCATCGAGAACGTATAATCAAAAGGATTAATGGAGCGAGGGGCATCCCATCCGCTTATTATGCATTGTCGCACCTTTGGGGATTAAAAAAGCGACACCTTTGGCGACACTTGAACAATCATCGATATCGATGGCAAGATATCAGCAACTATGTGTATGATGAAAAAGGGAAACCAGTCGCTCCAGTTTCCATGCGACCTGAGAAACGTGATACACTGCTTGCACTACTCAAAGATCATCCTGACACTTATTGGTGGATTGACGTCTTGTGTGCACGTACTGACACACCACTGGATATCATGGGTGATATCTATTCTTATTGTCTTGAATGCGTTGTCATGATTGATTGCAAACCTAGGCTCATACAGCAACTGAATAAAATGCTACCTGGAATAACCGATCTTCCTAACGTACATGGGGTTCCGTACACTGGACAACATGGTCGAGAAGTGGATACGTTAAGGGATTATAGAAAACATCACCAAGAAAGGCATGCCAGGCTTATTCGTGCCTTATCCAAATTGATGAAAAGTCAATGGTGGAAACGCGTCTGGACCTGGCAAGAAATGGCTCTACCTTTTGGAAACGTACGTCTTATGGCGGAAACTGGCACTCGACAAGCTTTGAGTAATACAATCACTCTGGATAATCTACTCAGCTTCAGAAACGAAGTGAGGACTATGAGGACGGTTTCGCGTTATACCATCCACAGACATGATAGTATGTTATATAAGATGGTTTGAAAATGGATCAGCATTGCTAATGCATTGAGCAGGATTCCCTAGTCCTGAAGACATTGTATCTTCTTGGTTCTTCGAGATATTACAAGCGAGAATATCCAACAATCATCGACTCGGAAAAAAGAGTGCACAGCAATTCTTTTACCTCGTTGATTCATTGGGGTATTCCGATAGACGATGCATGGATCCTGTAGATTATGTCTATGGTGTACTCGGAATGCTACAATTCAAAATTCCAAGAATGGACGATCCTACTGCAATTTGGCAGAGTTTCTTATCTAAACTCAATGATTATATGGAAGCGACCGGTATTAAGGATCAGAAGCTTATTGATGGCAGGAGAATTATTGGCATTAATGAATATGCCTATCAAGTAGATCTACAGAAAGCTAAAGATATGTCTGATGTATACTTTGATTTATTAATACTAGCTTGGGATAACCATGATCAATGGTAAGGTTACCCTCGTATACAAATGTTCAAGTGTTATTTTTGTAGTTTGTAATCATAACAAATAAGCTTGCATTATTGAAGCCAGGTTGATGGGTGCATGAGTGAGGAATGTGGATCATGTGATAGGGTGGATGGGACTGTGTAACATGTAGTGGGAGGGATTTAAGTAGGGAGTGTAAATTCAATGCTCTATTTCACCTCTTCTGTTTCAGAGTGCATTTCGCTCAAATTGACAAGGACACGCTCAGCATTCCTCTCGCTGCGACATATATCTATACAATGACGGTGTACATGACAGCAATGCGACACGTATGTTATGATTAAGCAAGGAACAAGCAAAGAAATTAATGCTCGTGCTCGGCATTCTTCTCAAGGCTGTTCACCGCAAGTTCTTGACTGTGCTCCTTCTCTTGGTGTGATATTGGAACATATTCACGATAATATGCTCAGCGGTGTTATGCCTTCCTGGCAACTATGCCATGTATTGGCTACCGTTTCTTGTACGAGCAAACACATCCTTATCCAACGACACGGTGTTACTGCAAGAGCTTCTGTGTTTGATTGTCAACCCATTTACCAAGGTAAAAGGTAATAGGATATTACAGTGGCCATGAGATGAAGTCTCACATGCTTATGATACAGCACGATGTTTCAAGTATGCGATGTCGACACGTTTATTCACTTTGATTGCTGGGTACAGGTATATAATCGATGGGTGATCTGTTACAAAATGCGGTGATTGACATATTCATCATGTAGTGAAGCTGCACAACACGATCCGAAATGGAAGATGGAAAGCTGTTTCGATAATGGCATCGACGTTGCCACAGCTTATCAAAAAGTTGCGTCACAAGAGTCATTGTTCAGTGTTCGAATCGAAACAAGTGTGGCGCGAATGGGTACGTGGGGATCCGGGGTGTGTCAATTTTGAACTACGATGATGGATTATCGACTGGATATTCTCGGTACAATCAAGAGAATAAGAATGAGGAGAGTTATGTTTGGATGCAGGATTGGATGACGAGAATATCAACAATGAGCACTGTATCGATTGGAAAATAATGGAGATTGGGATGGCATGGCAACAACAATGATCACTTGATTGGATGATGAAGAGCAACAATGAGAACACAAAGCAATGAACAACAAAGACTACAGTGACTTGGCATTATCATCAGCCTTTATTGTCAAGTTATGGCTTAGAAATACAACCCTGTTTCCGCATATGATATTTACGGTGTTGGCCAACACTCGACATACATTCAACCCATCACCAACTGTTTCACCATGCTCATAATCACATCATATCCAATCAGCATATCTGAACTCTGACTTTATGTCAACGAACGGCTTGGTTACTGGAACCGAATTCTTACGTGACATAGCTGCAACACTTGAAGGCAGTACTATTCCGTCATTGGATGTTTGCATGGCGCGGGGCGAGTTATTCGGTCTTGCAGGATTTATTCTCATCACTTGGCTGATCAATTACAACTCACTTTCGTAACAAGCATCATTCGAAGGCACCTTATGCAGCAGCACACCTGGTTGTATATCGCTACAAAGAATTCTTATTGGAACCATCTCCAAGGAATAAGGTAAGAGTATAGAACACAAGAGCAGGGAGAACCAGCATCTCATTAAACACATCGTTGCAGCCTAGACATATTTGCACTGGTATTGGATTCTATGATGACAGTACAGACCTTGTGATAGAAAAGAGCATATCAAAACCGGATCGAGATGAGATGTATGATACCCCATTGGTGCCATACAACCAAGGAGTAAGCTGCGCTGTGATTCAGGAACTAGCAAGAGCTCATACGATCACGATGCATATGGGTCAGGAATCAAGAAAACAGGGATTTGATATGAAGGGTTTCAATGAAGGGAATTGGATTGATGGTACTTGCCGACCGCTATGCTATGTGGTACCATGGATGATCGCAAAACATAGGCTCGTACGATTATGATACCATTAGTTACATTATGAATGAACTACAACAATGATCCAATACCGAGTGAAATAAGGGTACAATGGCATCCATTGTGAATTACGCAAATTTGTAGTGGCGTGTGTGCGTGCGTGCGTGTGCGTGAGATACATCATTTGGATGTAGCAAAAGGAACGCGGTTGGGATCCTGTGCACGATATGTAGTATTATTAACGGATCACAGCGATAGTCCGAACTTTTAGTTCATCACGATATCTCAAATGAAACCTTTTCTATACAACAACATGGATTCCTTTCCAAATAAGCTTCACCATGTATGCTGGTTGATGCGATCACGTGGTTGCTCTTTAGATGATTATCATTTCTGGCTGTAAAATGGGGTGATTCGTTGAAGGATTGAGATTTAACGAGTGATTGAATCATTGCCATCATTTTGCCGAGGAGAATACGCTTCCTGCCACCTGGAGCGAATTGTACCATATAGGTCTATTGGTCGACTGATGTGCTTGAAAGCAGGGATAAAGAGCATGATGGCTGAGGAAGTCTTCCTTTCTTGTCACATTATAAACTCGGAACGCTAGCTTTGGCTTCCGAAGTTTGACATGCGAGCATCTTGTCATACATTGATATCTCTAAACACTAACCCACCCCTTCATACTGCCAGTGTGTTCATTCAATCAGTTACTTGTTTAAGCATTTTATAATGTTCTCTATTGTTGCATCTTAGGGGTCATTGTGAACATGAGATCACGTGGTGTCAGCTCATACATGGCAATGATTTTTTATTTTAGTGTCGATCGGTAGCGTACATGTAACACAAACTGTACATATTGCACTATTAAAAAGGCACACCGGTTTTCAAGTCGTACACCTTTTCTTTTCCGCTTTTTGCACATGACGTGCGATACTGAAGAAATTTATAGCCATCACAAAGTATGAGATGCATGATACTCCAGTGCACTAGGAATAATACTCATGAATTCCCATAGATATCTATAAGTTTAAGGGATGACAAGGACTACAACAAGCACTATAACCGGTTTTTCGAACAAGGACTAAATGCGCTCTTGAATGATTCACACTTTTTGGTCTTATACGTGCCAGAAGAAGATGAAGCGAAGATGCAAGTGATACGACCCGCCAGCAATCCACACCATCGAGAACGTATTGTGAAGATGATTGATGAAGCGAAACCGATCCCATCCTTTTATTACGCGTTGTCACACCTTTGGGGAATCTCAGAAAACAATCGACATCTGTGGTATGATATCGGAAATTACGTGAATGATGAAAACGGACACCCTGTTGATCCAGTTTCCATGCGACCTGAGAAACGTGATACATTACTTACGCTGCTCAAAAATCATCCTGACACTTATTGGTGGATTGACGTCTTGTGTGCACGTACTGATACACCACTGGATATCATGGGCGATATTTACTCTTGTTGCTATGAATGTATTGTCATGGTGGATTGCGAACCTACTCTGATACCGCAGCTGCATGCAATGATGGATGCGGATGAGGATTTCCCCAGCTATCGCTGGGCGCTTGAAAACCGAAATCTAGATGATTTATTGCCTTACAAGCAGCTTTACGATGAAAAGTACTCTCAACTGATTAATCTCTTATTTGCATTGATGCAAAGTGACTGGTGGTCACGTGTGTGGACCTGGCAGGAAATGGCTCTACCTGTGGGAGGTGTACGTCTTATGGCTGAAACATGCATTCGCCATTCTATATGCAATACAATCACTGTGGATGACCTAGGTAGCTTTTACAACGCAGTATCGGCTATGAATGAATATGATCGACAGCTAGACAAATCAAAACGTAGGTCTTATGGGATGCTTTGATTTTGATCAGCACTGCTGACTGGTTTAATAGGAAGCACTGCATTACTGAATGTAAGAACGGTATTACATTGGCTTTTCGATATATTTCGTGCACGAAGATCCAACAATCAACGTATCAAAAACAAGAAGAATGCAAGGATATTCTACTTTTTAATTTGCTCATTGGGTAAGTCTGCCAGGCGATGCATGGATCCTGTTGATTATGTCTATGGTGTACTCGGCATGTTTCAATTCAAGATCCCAAGGATGACCGATCCGAATACAGTTTGGAAGTTATTTCTTTCTGAACTTGATAATTACATGGAGAGTTTTAAGAATAAGAAGTTTTCTTGGGGAAGAATCACTGGAATCAGCGAGAGTGCATATCAAATTGATGTGCTGAAAGCGAGGAATATGGCAGATTTATTCAAAGATTTGTTAGTTGTTGTAGAGAATGATGATGAATAAATGTTTTAGCTTATTATCGAGGGCATGCTCATGCAGTATTGGAGTGAAACTGATCTCTAATATGATGGGGGATAGTAGTGGATCACGTGCATACACTTACAAGAACTGTTGATGACAGCATTAACGAAAGTGGAAGTAGAGAGGATATGCTTGGTGCTCAACAATGAGTATATGCGTGTTGCACCAAAGCGACCCCACAAAATGTCCATATCTAGTACAACCAATCATTGAATAGCGATCTACATGGCGATATAACAAAATTCCCAACATGCCTCTGTAAACAATTGAATCTTATTCAAAGAACTCGTTCAAGTACACTAAAGAGTCAAAACTTCATCAGCAGAAGAGACGACACTACCACAAGAGGAGCGGCGCTTCTAAACGAGAGCCATGTATTAGCTGTGGTCGAAAATTGTGGCAGCTCCAGTTGAATAATGTAGTGGCTCGGATTTGATGGTGTTGACAATGCTAGCGAAGGGCAGAATTACAAACGAGTGTTCAGAATTGACAGCTTGCACAAATGGATTATGACGGCATTTGTCTTTGGGAAGGGTTGTTGGTTCTTTATCCATTATAATGAATATAGCGTGTGCTCACTTGGTTGTACAAGTTTAAGGGATGAGCTGCATAATCGGTGTGCACGGACTTGTATTCCCACAGTAAAATCATGTATAGCTTAATCACGAAAAAGATATAACACAATAAAAAATAAATCAAGTTGTAGTTTATTCTCCATATTACTGATGTGCATATTCCTCAGCAACAACTATAGCAAGCTGGGCTGTGCCTAAAATGATAGATGGCGACAGGAACAAAGGAGCACCGCCCTTCTTCCTCCACTCGTGTTTCACAAAAGGTAAGTTCAACTCCATTTACCAAACTACAATTGCACTCACTGTTGTCAACTGTCGTCAATGCCTACAATGCCCGGCGTCAACTCACAGAATCCGTGGTCAATGGGCAGCGCTTCTTTCGAGTCTCATGCACCAACAAGTTCGCGCGATCTACTCTTGACCCAAGCTTCATTTCAATACAGCAGGTACATTCAATCGTTGCATTTGTTTTATTCTTCATGTTGACACATTGTGACACTAAAGGTTCATGGATAGGATGCTGTTCTCCCGTTATACAAGAACCAAAGATGGTCATATGTATTCTTTGTCCTCATGGTGCATAGAACCCAACACGTCTTTACATTGCTATACAATGGGTATGTTGACAAGGAAGGCGTATGGTATGGTTGACTAGTCATCTTACACGTGTTTATTGTAGGTTGAGCATCTTGAAGGAGATACATGGCAGTTACAAGGTGTTGATCTCAAGCAAGAAAGCCATGCATGGTCTCATGGGTACGTATAGCATTGGATCTATAAAAAATGTACGGTTCATTAACAGGTCTTATAATAATACAGCAGCAGAACAGTGTCAATAGCATGGAGGTCGAGTCGGTTCGGGCAGAGAACGGATTTGAGCAACATGGCCAAAGGTAAAATGTTTAGTGATGGTTCCTGCATGCTTGTGCACTCATACAAGTTTCATTAGGATCACGATGGCTTCTGCTCGGTTATATTATTATTGGCTGCACGTCAAGGTTGCCATTGTATCACTCTGTATTGCCTAAAGGGAGACGCAACGTTCCCCAGTGCTTTAGCACCCAGTGCTTTAGTACCAAATGCGATCACGTTGCGAGGCTTAATTTATTAAGTCATTCAAAAATGCAACCTCTGTAGCGTTTGAACACGCGGATCCACGGTATATGGAACCGAGGCTGACTGGTGAGGGATTCATGTATTTGGGTCACCTGTAATCTGGTAAATCGGGACCATGCTAGTAGGCGATATGGATTGGTACATTAGGCACTCCTTTCTATCACTTGTTATTTCACTGGTGATACAAGCATTGTTCCAAATGGATTCAATAGCGTATAATGGTATGTAACTGTTTTATCTCCCTTGTGATCATCGAGATTCAAGCATCATTCTAATGTCATTAAATATGTTTTTTAGATGAAACAATGCAATCAACGCGTGTTATTGTCACGGCATGTTCAATCATATCATCAGGACCAAAAGATAAGTATCTTTCAAGTGGTACATATGAATCAGGTTTGCTAATGAACTTGTATCGCTCCTAGATGAATCACACAACAGGCAAGCAACTTGTATTTGGTGGCATCAAGTGTATCGTGTGAGAGTTATGGCGGGAGTCGTTGAAGTCACTGTGGAAACGACTACATTGATCCGCCAACAGAAAAAGGATTTGGTGGCATCAAGATATCCCAAGATTTATAGTCGCGATCGTCAGCATGCCATTTCAATGCTCTGGATAGCAGTTACCAGGAACTCTCGTCTTTATTGGTATATCACCACAGCAACTCATGCCGCTATTGGAGCCATTACAATTACCTTGTGAATATCAATCTTCAAGCAACCTTGCGGATTCTTTGGATGGTTTCTCGACAAGCCAATATCTTGTGTACTATTCAATCAAGACCTGGATTATTTGTGCCTACGCTATTTGTGATGCATGATGTGTCTTTGACGCCAACTAAAAAGGTCGCTTGATGGCAGCAACTACTGATATGGCGAATACTTTATTTGCTACGGGTAGAATGGGATGGTGCTTTGCTCTATTGTGAAGTACTGTTGGAGTTATGATTTATGTGCGACAGTGTGGTCTGCCCTATCTAGGCCCTATCATTTGCATTTGAGGATTACTGCCTTAGCCATTGGAAGTGGGTCTGTCATCGGTGTCCTGGGTAGATTGGGAGTCATGTATTGCAAGTAGTGGCAGGTGGTGGAAGGAGTTGTTGACGTATGCACTCGTATGGATGGGTCGGCCACTGTGGGCTTGGGATACATTATGTGTCCTTTTATCAGACCGAACAAGTACGGCCCATTCGAGTGTAGCACCTAGACTAGTTCTCTTTAAATCTTCGCCCCTAATAACATATAAAACCATGACACATTAATATACAGCTTATATATAGTTTTTGTACAACCATGAAGAACAAGTCGCTTGTTCTAAGAGAAATACATATACACCTATATCGAATATGTCAGGCACGCTGTGAAGTTTTGTCATGTCTCAGTGCTTTATTATTAAAAAGTATTAATTGACGTTGCGCCTAGTAATTCCCCTAAAAAACAGGGCTCCCTGTGGGAATAAACACTATTGACTGGGTGATACATGTCGTGGCTGAGAAAGCGTAGCGCCACTGTAACAGATGTACTACCAGTTGATGAACTGTTCGTTCTTATTGAATATACAGTATCGAGTGTATTGTGATAACGAATGGACGGATAGTTTTTAAGTATTGTTTATGATGTGTACTAGTGACAAAATGATCACAGAGTTTGTATGGAAAGTATAAGATGAGAATATCATCCAAGTGCCCGATAAAATGAGGGAAAGTAAGAGTTTCCACAGTCTTTACAACATAGAAGTCGTCGACTTGCTTTGCGAAGAGCATGTACCCTTGTAGTCCTAATTTTAAATTTAGCACGTCAATAAATATTTGTAGCGGTTACTCACCGATCCCTTTAGTGCCAATTACAGATATGCTGTTGCCATTGGTTTTTCTATTGCTGCAATAATTCTTCACAAGATCGACGACATTCTTGAGGATTTCAACGCTCGAACGGGCATTCTTAGTTTGCTGCATGAGCGATTGCTTTTCAGAAACACTGCCGCTTCCATTCAGGTGATGACAATTCAATCCGTTGCGCTCCGAGTAATATATCAATCCTTACTCTTGATATCCATGCTGCTCTCCAACTTTTTGCGATTCATTTCCTCATTCCTTGTAGGAAGCCGTTATATCAACGCCATGGGATCCGTGTCCGCAGTCATGTCTTTATACCACCATTGGATGTCGACAGATGGGTAGGCTGGCTCAGATACTTGGACACCAACCATCTGGTAAAACGCACCTTATCAAATGCGCTATGTTGTTGCTGAAATTTCTTCAAATGTATCACCGTCAGAAGCTATATCGAAAGAAAGAAAATAGGCATGTGATGAGTATATGGTCCACCAAACGTGTATGACAATAGCTTTCTACCTGATTCCAAGAATCAAATTGTATCACAGTATGTATTGTCCACAATGTTAATGGGAGTAGGATAACAATGACAAGCAAGAAAAGAGCACAATCATATACAGGACAGCTTTCATTCACAGGAATAATGTCTACCATGATACACACCAAAACATGAGCAAGCAACCGAGGAACCATAATAGCGGGAAAAGGTGTGTGGGAGTAAGATGTTGCGCGACAACATATCCTTTTATAAATATATGCATACTGTGGGCGTGAGAGTATCTGTGCTCTGAAAGAAAAGATAAGCGGGATGCTGCATGAGTTGATTAATTGGGTGACCTAGGTGTGATTGATTGTTCATGCATAAACCAGTAACTGGCATAACCGTAATAGAGTAGGTGATAATATCGATCATCAAACAATGACATTTATTTTGCTATCACAGCACCTTCTATATTCATTTACCACTTGCTGCTACCATAAGCACAATTAGATTAGAAAGAAGACTTGCTATTGTTGTCAGGATGTGACAACTTTGGAATAGGGTACCTCCACTCCACGTCCCATTTGGGGGAGTTGGAATATTACGGCTTCCATCTACTTTATATCCCTTTCCTTATAAACAAGCACCACAATGTATATACACGTAGCTTGATCATCCTTATCAAGTAAATGAAGCACATACAATGACAAATTCATACATAATATCATCCATCGAACAACAACATCACGCGTTGGTCTATAAACATTCATTCGCATTGTCTTTATCAATTAATTTCAACTCTTTCATTTTCCATCAACGTTTCTAATGGAGCCGATCCAAAGAGTGCGGTATAAATATCACCTAAATTAGAAGCTGTGTCTATATTGAAATCAGGGTTTGCATTATAGAGAAGTGAATGAGGGGGATGATGTGTCCACGTGAACATGACTTGGATCTCAAATAGAAATAATCGCCATAATGCGATTGGATCATCTATGCGAGGGATATGTAAACCAAGCAATCCTAGCACACCATAAATGTAATCCCTTCGGTCGGTACAACGCCTGGATGACTGCCTAAAAGTAGACAGTATGTGTATGCATTCTATTGCCCTTGCTTCAGGATCTCTTGACCCTGAGAAATGATGGATGGTATCTGATGTTGCAATCATCTTGGTCTTGTCATAGATCTCGCTGATCAACCGGTTGGCAAGATCATCATTATCCATTGTCGTATAAACTAGTGACGTTATTAATACTTGTCTTCCATACATGCTCCTTGGTGAAATAAAACTTACTCGATTTAAGTAAATGTCCAAATTGCACCACTGAATTCAAATTGACACGCGATATGGATAGTGCAACATAATCTGGAACGCATGTCTCTGATAATATAACAAGGCGTGCTGGTAAAGCCATTTCTTGCATGGTCCATACACGGTCAAACCACCGACATCCAAGAAATTCCAGCATGCTTTTCATTCTTCTTCTGCAAGTGGCGTAATCAATCACGTTGTCTTGATTGTCATCATTGGCATCCATCAGGTTGTTGAATCGAGGATTGTTCAGTAGTTCATTTGTATCATCAAGCAATTGTACTCGTCGATAGAGTTGTTTTGAAACGGGTATCAACTTTTGGTCACAAAGAGATCCAATAATGTCGGGTGAGCAATCAATCATAGCAAAGCAAGTGGTGCAATAAGCGTAGATGAATCGCATAATAACCAAGGGCGTGGTAACACGGGCGCATAAGACATCGACCCACCAATAACCTGGATAGGTTCTGAGAAGAGCTAATAGAACTGCACGCTTTTCAGGTCGCATAGGAATTGGATCGGCTGGGTGCCCGTGTTTCTCCTTGACAACATCTCCAATATCCCAACAAGCATGATCCGTTACATTTCCCCACAAATGAGACAATGCAAAGAAGCCACCCATACGCTTAATGTTTTCTCGATGATCACTGTCCACAGCAGGTCTTATAATCGTCATTGTGTCGTCATGGCTGCTCACGTATAATAGTCGAAAATCAGGATGGTTTAATAATCGGTCCCGTGCTTGTTCTTTGTCTGTGGTTGGATCGGCTTCATGATACAAGACTTGAACACTCTTCTTCTCCTCTTGTTCTCTTTCAAGTGTCGTCATGTTGCATTTCGTTGCTTCCATCATTGCCATGGCTACTGATTCTTCAACATTGTAATTCAAGGACAAGGTGTTGTCAGGCGTACCAGTAAAGAATAAATGGTCTACCGAGAAAACAAGACGCACCAATGAAAGCAAGTACGGGTGTATATTCAAGGATCACATTGTACCACAGGTTTTGGATGGAAGAAGACCTGTTTGTAGCACAGAATTATATATTTCCCATCTCTTTCACATTCTTTGTCATTATGTCGAATCCAATTGATATACCCATCTCCTCCCCACCATTATTGCTATATCCCTCTATCAATCATGTGTCATCCATTGCTAAAGAGATTAAACAAAGGCATGTTCATTGTGATATTACACAAAGACTTTCTCATGATGAAGAGGTAAAGAGTGAACGTGATTATGTTGAAAGTGAGAATCAGGCAATCATATGCAGCATTAGACAAGTACCATCATCACCCATCATACTGGAAGTACAAAGACGGATACAACGCCAATATGGCCGCCATTGGAAGATGATATATCATCGTCAAGACAAAACGAGCTGCTTGATCTTTATTACATTCATGTGCATCCATTGTACCCAGTCATGAATCGGGAATACATGCAAGAGCAACTTGACAAGTGCAACAATGACGATCCATCAGCTCTGTCGCCTTTCTTTTTTTATACCGTATTTTCCATGGCAGCACAATATTCCGACGCTTTGTGTCACGACCTTGCTGATTATTGCTTAGATCAAGCTCTATCTTGGCACCAGATTCACATGAAACAATCACCGTGCGCTATGACATTGTTATCTTTAACCTTGCTTGCCAAATGCCTGGAGACTTGTAAAACAACGCGTTATCACGTGACTTGTACATGGAAGATTGCAGACGAGATCTTTCGAATGATCCAGGATCTTGGGTTATACTCTGAAACAATTTCTATTGATGACCTTTATGAGGACAAGGACGAACAAGAACGTGTTGTACGGATCTTTTGGGTTGCATTTATATATGAACGCATCTTGGGTATAACGACAGGTCGAACTCCTGCCATTGATGAGCGCAACATGTGAGTTTATTCCATGTATCCATGTCCAAATATATTAATAGTTTTCTACCACAGAAACATTCGAAGGCCAGAGCATTTGCAAATGGAAAATGAAAACGATCGATCACAACTCAAAAGCTTTCTGGAGCTTATTGATATCGGCAAGATAGCTGGCCGGATAATGCGATTTTCTCTTGGACCTGCTGGTTTATGTGCCCATTCAAAGGTATGTATCAAGATGCGTAATATAAAGGGCACTTTGACTAATATCTAAAAAGCACGCAGAAGCAATGCTGTCCACCTGCGACTCTTGGATTTGCTCGATACTAGTACATTTACACACTGCAGCAGCTCATCGGTTACATGTTATAGAAAAGAAACTTATGCTTTACAACTTGTTGATTTTATTGCACAAACCATTCTTGGAGGATGGTCAAGCCAAAGAAGATTGGAACAGAAAATGCACAAGCACTTTACCCCATTCTCATCGTATATGTACAGACACTGCCATCATCATTTCGAATATGATTTGTGAACTTTCCTTGGATGATATCCAATATGTATGCAGGAAGCAGGAATGTTTTCATGCTCTTTTAACTGCAGCAAGAATCCATCTCTTGAATACATCCATTCCAGATAATACAAGAAAAATGATACAAGGCAAGATCCATTTTTCGCATAGCATGGCTGCATTTCGAGCCTTGGCCCCGATATCTCCCCAGGCAGCTGGTATCCATTCACTTTGGCAACGCATTATGAAGCCATCTTTTCATTAGAATTCAATGATGCATGTGTATTATAAAACTCTCTATTAATATATGTATTATTTCTATTCCATATCTTGATGCGTTCCTGAGCAATATCTCTTATTAGCTGTGATTTAATCAATCATTCATGCAATTTGTAACAGTGATTGCGTGAGTGGATATGTTTCAGGTTGCCTTGACACTATTGCATGTCAGGTACGTTTGGTTGTGTGTGAAGGATACATGTCACGTGCATGGTCACTTTAATGTAATGAAGAGCGTCTCAAACGGCGAATTACTGTTTTTGGTAATGAGGAGGAACATACGCGTGTTACTTTGTTGGGAGGGGGGGGCTGTGTTTCCATCAAACATTATAACTGCCTTCAGGGGGTGCTTTCTTTTTTTTTTCTCTCAGAATGACGCATCCTGCGACGGATTCGTTTTCTTTTCGTGTCTTTGACCATTACTACTGAATACCACGAGGACTGTTTCATTAATCCCTTCAACACCATCACCCTTGCACGTACAACGAACGAGTACTACAATCGCCCGTTGAATAGTTTCAGCGGCATAATTACCAACACCAGGAGCTTCATCTTTTTGAGACGAGCCATTCACAGACACGCCATTGTGTACGTCATCTTGTGCAATGCATAGGCAACAACAACAACAACAGCAGCAGCAGCAACCACGTCGTCGTTCCTATGATGGCCACTTTCATAGTTCGTCTGTAACCAACACGACCAACAGTAACAATGATCTATTATCTTTACCCAAACAACGACGACCGAGCCCTGTACCTTCCGTATCATTGAGTGCAACACCTACTAGCAGTAGTAGCCATCATCACCATCATCATCATCATCATCCTCATTTACAACATTATCAAAAGCATCTTGACAAGCATATCCCTTTTCCTCGAGGTGGAAGACACATTGATGAGAATGAAGCATCAGGCAAGTTTATCATTCATCCTCATTCATGTGTTCACTAAGACTTTATTCCTACTACAGAACAGCAACAACCTACGCCCAAAAAACGACACTTGTTTGGACGATTTGGAAAGAAAAAGAGTAAGCTACATGAAAGAAGGGGGGTTGTTTGATACCGTTGATCGATCCTTGACCCTCCCCTTAATTGCTCTCCTTAGGTTCCTCATCATCCAGTCAACAAGAAAGTTACAATGGATCAGCAGTAGCAGCATCAAGCAATGGCGGTAACAGCAATACGCCACACATCAATGTACGAAATGACTCGTTGAATACCACTGCATCATTATCAGCAGCATCTACTTTATCCTTGGCATCGAGTTCACTTTCTTCAACGTCCACATTGGTTCCACCATTACATCATCCACAACAACATCGTAAAGGTTCCAGCCATAGTGACCACCATCATTATCACATGTTGGATACTGCAAGTATGTTTTCCGAATACAAGAAATCAACGACATCCACATTGGGTCGGAAGGGAAAAGAAGCATCGCATCGTCATTATCCACGACGTTCGGTCAAGGTATGTGTGTGTGTTACATGAATGGTATAAAGATATTAACGTTGTGCATAGGAGATTGAGTGTAAGAAACAAAGGTGATTCGTGAGAAGCTTGCATTAACATGTGTGAAATAATTAGTGGATCAGAACTTTGGTTGCATGGATGGCATTGTCAATCCCGATTATTACACGGCATCAACTATCACCACAAGTACTGCTTCAATTCATCCAACAGAGGTATTATTTATATGGGTGGGTGGATGTTGGATCACAGGATGATTTACAAGAGTATGATAGCAATGGGATGATTCGGCTACAGAGCATTGGGCACCTCCTGATAGTTGGGGTGTACAACCACCCACAGGTCCAGAAGCTGCAGTTTCGGGTGGCATGGTAGCGCCATCGGCGATTGGAATTGATGATGATATCCAAGATTTCGAAGATTATACCATTGATGATCAAGATAAATATCAAGTGGCACGTAAAAACGTAAGTATTCTTTGACATTGGATAGATCAACAAGGTATTCAATGTATTTTATCTAGTTCTGTATTCGCATCTTTAGGCAGGATGGCACATTTGGTACCCTACAAATGCCATTGCAGATCACCACCAACGATTTATTGGATAAGCTGGCAGGCAAATTCTTCTTGACCGATATGAAAAAGTATAATCTGATTCTACGCAGATATGACCTTGGTAAGTCATGAAACCATACATGCCACTATTGAATACTCACACCCATCATAGATCGTGTATTACAACCCCATGAACGCCCTCTCCAGATCCAAAAGATGTTATTCGAACAAATGGGATACACCAGTCAGGACAAGATTGAAGACGTGGGATTGGAAGATAACTCATACCTGCTACGATTTGTGTTTGGACCCAACTTGGCTCAAATGTTGCCCAAAGAACCTGATATTCAGCCACAGCAGCAACAACAAGGAAATAACACAGCATTGCATCATGTGGATTTGAGACGACGCAACTTGGCTACCATTCCCATCTTTTTATATGAACATGCAGCTCGGCTGATCTCATTGGATGTGTCACAGAATTTATTGATGGAGATTCCAGTGGACTTTGCACAAATGTGCACTGAATTACGTCGATTATGTTTAGCGGATAATGAGTACCACGTTATTCCTGCATCAGTACAACACGTGGGTTCAGGAGCATTGGAGCATCTTGATGTTTCCGGTAATCGATTAAGGGACCTGGATCACGGTCATGTGGAGATTCATCGATTGACATGCTTGATCAGCTTGAGAGCACGCAACAACCGACTGGATCATCTATCGTCAAGTCTTGAGAGTTTACAGCAATTGACGACTTTGGTGATATCGAATAATGCATTCACAACATTCCCGGATGTGATTTGTACACTACGAGCACTCGAATATCTGGATATCAGTTTCAACAAGATACCTACATTCCCTGAAGAAATTGGTGAATTGACACAATTGGTGTGCCTTTTCGCTATTGCGAATCGATTAACCGGTGCTCTTCCTCCTACCTTTGTGCAACTGGAAAAACTACGTGAATTGGATATTCGACAAAACCTTATCAGTGATATGGAAGTGCTTGAAGATATGCCTGGTCTTGAGAAATTAAGAGCGGATTATAATTCAGTCATGATTGTCAACCATGGATTCGCTCAAGTACGACGCCTTGATATGTACAAGAACCGACTCACTCACTTTGGTATTCTACCACCACCTTCGCCTGACATATCCTATGCATTATCTTTCTTGAATCTCAGCAACTGCAAATTGCCATCACTACCAGATGATATTTTCACTCACACACCACAAATGCATACCGTCGTACTTGACAACAATACATTGAATGCCATCCCATCGAGTGTTGGTGGATTAAGACGACTCGTACGACTCTCAGTACAAGGCAACCAACTTGATAGTCTACCACCTTCCATGTTTGAAGGACTTGATGAATTGACCTATTTGGATTTACAAAAGAACAATTTGAAAACACTACCCAGCGAGATTTGGAGTTGTCCAAAGTTACAATCACTCAATTGCAGTTCCAATTTACTTCAATCATTTCCTCAACCGTTTTCCGAATCAGGCAGTATCATCACTTCATCCTCTTCAGCATTGGCCATGGCAGCAGCAGCAGCATCCTCTGTTCATCCACATCATCATCCACATAATGCAGGTCAAAGTGTTTTGGGACAACAGCAACAACTACATCAGGAACAAGACATTGACAATGGAGGACAACAGCAACAGCAACAACATGGTGTAGAACGTGGATCTTCTTCTTCCAATTTCAATCCACCTTCCTTTTTTGCCAGCCCACACAACCATCCACCCCCTTTATCACTCTCTTTACGACAATTGTTTCTTGGTGATAACCGACTCAAGGATGATGTATGGTCACCTTTATCATGGATCATGGAATTGCGTACGCTCAACTTGTCATTCAATGACTTGACTGAAATGTTGGCAGAAGCTTTCTTTCACAAGCACTTGTACGAATTATATCTTTCCGGCAATCATTTGACATCGTTACCAGCCGAAGACATGGAGAAACTTAGCTATCTACGCGTGTTGGCTGTCAATGGCAACAAGCTACAAACCATTCCTGCTGAAATTGGCAAGCTGAGGAAATTACTGACTTTGGATGTGGGCAACAATATGTTGAAATACAATATCTCAAATTGGTTGTATGATTGGAATTGGTAAGTGTATGGATATCTAGTTCATGCGTCACTTGTGGATTAATACTCTTGTATAGGAATTGGAATGTGGGACTCAAGTATTTGAACTTGTCAGGCAATAAGCGATTGGAAATCAAACGAACACAGCAACCCACATTAACAGGAAATGGGCCCAATGGCACCATGAATCCAGCAAGTGGAGGAACAGCATCAGCGGTAGCAGCAGCAGCAGCAGCCAATATGATGGAGAATGCACCTGAAAAGGACTTGTCAGATTTCAGTGCATTGACACGACTACGTATGCTTGGATTAATGGATATTACCATGTTGGGAGTTTCAGTATTGGAAGAATACCATGATCGACGTGTGCGTACTTCACTTTCGGAAGTGAATGCTATGGGCTATGGTGTAGCGGATTGGTTGGGATCAACGGATCATCTTGCAACATGGGATCTAGTGATGCCGCGTTTCCGCAACAGAGACGATGAATGTATCTTTGGATTATTTGATGGCAGTTCAGCAATGCAGCAACACAAGAGAAAAGGCAGCATGATGGGTGGAACCAGTGCTACAGGTGCTAGTGGTGGATGTCGTCTTACCAAGTTCCTCAATGACAATTTCCATTATTACTTGATGAATGAGCTTCGACGCAGCAAGCAGGATGATACAATTGTAGCTGCTATGCGACGTACATTTTTGGCACTAGAACGTGGTGCAGCAGTGGCAACAACCCAACAACAGCAAGATCCACGCAACAATCGAGGTGCCATGATGGGTGGTGCTGGATTGCATGATACGACATGGGAAGGTGCATCAGCTGTGGTGTGTTATATTGCAGGATCCAAGCTACATGTAGCCAACGTGGGTGATGCTATGGCTGTCATGTCTCGTAGCAATGGTCAAGCATATGAAGTGACACAAAAGCATATTGCGTTGAATCCAAGTGAAGCATCACGTATTCGAGCTGCAGGTGGATTTGTATCCAATGATGGATTGTTGAATGGTCAATTGACGGTTTCACGCAGCTTTGGTTATCTCCATTTAATCCCTTCTGTCAATGCCAATCCTTATGTTGCCACTATTGACCTTACAGAGGATGACGAGTTTGTGATTATGGCGTCACGTGGTCTATGGGAACGCATGACTTATCAAACAGCCGTTGATATTGCACGTACTGAAAAAGATGATCTTATGGCAGCTGCACAGAAACTCAGAGACTTTGCCATTACGTATGGTGCTGAAGAGTGTATCATGGTCATGGTGATTGGCGTGGGTGGACTTTTCGAGACAAAACAACCTCCAGCTCCTCTTATGGCACATCCATTACGCACCAACATCCATCTTGAAGAATTGAGTGGGAAATACAAGCGTCGTGGCATCAAAGATGATAATCTTGGTGATTCGGTAAGTAAACAATGGCACAAAGACGATGTGACACACATGACTTATGTATATGCTATAGACATTGGCTCGATTGGAACGTGAAGTACCACCTCCTGTGAATCATTTAGCTTTAGTATTCACTGATATCAAAAACTCGACTCAGTTTTGGGAGACACAACCTGAAAATATGCGATCAGCTATCAAACTCCATGATGCGGTGATGCGACGTGCCTTGCGTAATGTGGGTGGATACGAAGTCAAAACAGAAGGCGATGCATTCATGGTGTGTTTCCAAAGTATCACGGCAGCTCTCTTGTGGTGTTTCACAGTTCAATTACAATTACTTGAAGTGGATTGGCCTGGTGGCATTCTTGAATCGGAGGATGGTCGAGAAATTGAAAAGGATGGTATCGTCATTTATCGTGGTTTATCGGTGCGTATGGGTATTCATTGGGGTGCTCCCGTTTATGAACGCAATCCTATCACCAATCGTATGGATTACTTTGGTCCTGTGGTCAACAAAGCTTCTCGTGTTAGTGGTGCTGCTGATGGTGGTCAAATCTGCGTATCATCGGATGTCGTTGCTGCATTAAGAAATCTGGCTGGTGTCTTTTCCGAAGAAAAACAAAAGAATGAAGAAGAGGAAGAATCAAGTACCAGCGATGATGATGAGGAAGATGAAGAGGATGTCAATGAATTGGGTATCGGTACATCATCCAATATTATCAAGCCATACAATTGTTACAATATGAGCACCAAAGAAGTACATCAGCTGAAGCGACTTGGATTCCATGTGGTCGAATTAGGCGAACGTCGACTCAAGGGATTGGAAACACCTGAAATTCTAAGTCTTGTATATCCCAAACAACTTGCAGGTCGCATTGAAAAGAACAATTTGATATCAGAACCTACACCTGCTGCTACTACTACCACAACAACAACAACAACCCCTAGTCCTTCGACTGTTACACCCACACCCGATGTCATGTTACAAGAACAAGCAGTGCAAGTTCAAGATCAATCTCATGATACTATTACTACTACGTATATTGAGAAAAGAACTGTCAATACAACGATTGATCCTGCGTTGGTATGTGCCTTGAGCAATTTGGCCATTCGACTGGAACGTGTTACTGCTGGAGGCAATTTATGTCAGCAACGTGCAGGCAGTGCGATTCAAAGTCAATATACATCAGCCAATATGGATGGGAAAATTGTTACCACAGCAACAACAGGACTTGGATACTGGCTTGATCGACATATCAAAGAAGGTGCATCCGATGAAGAATTAATGATGCTCATGGAAAACTTTGTGGCACGAGTAGAGGTAAGAAAGTGATTACAAGAATGAATGACAACATGATGAATTCATGCTATTTCATATGTAGAATGCGGCATCCACGCTTTATCTTCAAAAGATGGGTCAATTTGCAGGTGTATTGGAGCAATTGGGACAAATCATCGAAACAGATCCTGATCATATTCTACGAGCATTACAAATGTATGCTGATCTTGGCAATTAATGTACATACCCACCACTCTTATTTTATTCCCAATTCAATTACATTTGACTCTAAGTGTTGAACTCTATCGGGGCGATTTCATGGTGGGAGGGGAGGAGAGAGTCTAGAGTTGGGGATGGGATGGAACGCTTTGACTCCTTTGGATTGAACGAACGAAATATCAAGTCAAGCTCATTGGACAAGAAGGAATAGGCATGGTAGACAATGAACATTTCGACTCAAACTTGTAATGGCCAGCAGCATCGTCACCATTGACCAACGTCCTTTATTCATTCTTCGATAACGACTCTTGTTCAACCACTCAACCAACAGGATGATACACACAAATACGCAATACGAAGCAGTACAACATTCTTTAGGGACCATCCACTAGTCATTGTCAGTATTGATATGGCAACAATGATACTCAACTTGCAGCTTATATTCATAATATCAGCCATCTTGATCCTCTACTGCCCTTGTCGAATAAGCAACATGAAATCTCCCCACAAGATTAACTAGATGCCAAGGAATCACACACATTCTCAATCCAATGTATTATGTATATATGAACATTGTCAATACACGAATATGAGACTATATCAGCCTGCTATCACAATTGGAGTGGTAATCTAGAATCACATCATGGATAAACATCGGCATGTTATTAAACACAATCGACCACTTACGAGGTTCCTTGCCAAAAGGTTCCGTTGTTTGAACAACATAGCTACATTGGTTTCGAAGACACCCTGTTTCATCCATGCCATCAAACTTTGTGCATATGGCCGGATCGGGAGGAGAGAGACACGAACGCTTGTAGATCCTGGTCACAGTTTCTATTACAAGAGTGAGCAACCAAGTTGTCACGATATATGCATTGGTGTCCATTTACGTTTGAGATGGTCAGATACAAAGGGACCCACTGCTTCCACTCTGTACGTGCAAGGTTCATTTCCACACTTGTTGACGAGCTTGAGAGTACGGCATTCTTTGTTTTCGCGAGAACAGTTTACGACACTTGCCAATAAACTAATAGCAACAAGGATGGGATGGATAATCTTCATATTACAGTGATTGCAGTCCACAACTATGAAGAATGTTCCTTTTATATATGTAGATGCTCATTGTCTTGATTCATCCATATCCCCCCTGCATAAAGGATCCTCTACGCAGCAATGAAACCTTGTATACAATGAATGCTAACGATTGGCAACAATACCACCCACCCACCCCTTATGCTGCTGATGTTGTCAATGCGGACAAAGTCGAACATGTGGGCAACATTGAATATTTGCAGTGTGTTGTGAGGAGAGTTTTACGTGTTGTCATTGTTCATAGTATGCAAAGAATGGAGTACTCTTTTATGGCTCATTGAAGACCTTGCTTGCCACTTGTACTGGATCCAGCGCCTTCAATGTGACATGCACTAGAAGCAATACCCCATTTTTTCAATGACATTGACCACTTTTACATTGTTATCGTCCATTCTTGTGCGTCTATAGTCAACTTGAATTTGATACATTGTGCAACAGTAATCGCATTATTACAACTCCCCTTGCCATGGTACAAT
Source organism: Lichtheimia hyalospora FSU 10163 (assembly GCA_025094155.1). Lineage (NCBI taxonomy): Eukaryota > Fungi > Mucoromycota > Mucoromycetes > Mucorales > Lichtheimiaceae > Lichtheimia > Lichtheimia hyalospora. The sequence goes on from PTRB01000059.1 coordinate 151,331, forward strand.
ATACAATTTGATCCATGTGTGAGCATAGATTAAAATCGAAGGTGTGAAATAAGCAAAGTGTGGAGGTAGTGAGTAGCGATTATATCAAGAGATGACTATATATATATATATATATATATATATATAAGAAAAGAGGGTTGTGATGATAATGTGGATATAGAGAACCAATGGATTATGGAGAGAGCAAAAAGTGAGAGAGTTAATGATGGATATGGACCACAGAAGAGAGAATAAAGTGAGTGCTTGATTGTCAGGGCGGTCCAATGTGACTTCATGAGCTGGTTGAAAGCGGATGATTTTCTTAACGATCTTGCTGAGCTTGTCATTTCCATGAGCATGTATCATTACATATCAACACGAGCAAGGGGCGATATCGTTTTAGGGCGCTCATGCTAGATCGACTTCAACGCTGTGTGTGAGAAAGAGAGAGAGAGTAAAAAAAATAGATACGCCGCTAATCTATGGCAAACAATAATCTTGCATTGTCATCAGTACCTGTGGTGTAGGTCATATCGGTTAAGATACACATAGTGTTATAAAGCATAATCCGTTATCATATATACAAAGACAAGCACACAAGCATATATACATGATGATACATGAGTGTGGATCATCTTATTTAACTCAACCATTTACTAATCATATTCGGTAAATCATGCAAGCTGGTCTCTTTGATACCCAATGCATGGTCATCTTTACTGAATAATTTGAAAGCTGCAATGTCTAGCATAGGCTTGCATATGCAGATATCCACTGAGTGTTCAAGCAGCAGACACTATATAAATTATCCCAGTGGATTCCACTTGCAGGCGTGAACAAAGTGACATGGGTTGGTCTATGTTTGAGATCGAGTTGATTATGTAGATAGTACAAGGATACTAAGATGATGTGTCTTATATAAAAGGTGTATTCTACTGCTTTATTATGCATGAGTGTCAAAGGATCACACAAGCACATTGTCAATCAGCATGTGTAACCAGCAGGTGTGCCTATGTGACATAATGTCTTTGGTAGAGCATGACAGTAGGGAAACTTGCTCCCACCAACCCTTTCTTCAGCATCTCCCACCGTTACAACAACTTGTTCGCTGCAATCTACCCTTTTCACTTTATCAAATGACAAAGTTTATTTCACCATCTAACAACGAACGACATTTGTTTCTGTTCACCATCGTTGACCGGCTTACAGTGAATGAGAACAATACGCAGTGTGCGTAATGACAACGGTATCCAGCATATCCATCTATTCTCAGAAACAGGGTCGTTATTGATATGCAGCAGCAATATCAAGGTAAACAATGGATTGAATTGGTGATCGTCGATAAAGATGTCTAATACGCTCTTATCATTGAGTAGCAACCATTGGCATGGTGGATTATTTACTGGCAACTGGTATCTGGAGGAAACGCGTTTCGCAAGGGTCATCTTTCTGGAGGACACATCAACATGAT